>PVJX010020845.1:0-32685 GCA_004027295.1 Dolichotis patagonum
AGGTTTAAGTAGATATGTAAAAACAACATATTTTATCTACTTAGTAGGCAAAATACGATCATTATTTTCAAGTCACTACATAGGAAAGAAAATCTATCCACTAAGATGTAAAACTCAAAAAGATATATCAGGATTTGCAGCAAGATTAATGTGTGTTACCATGGTGACAGCAGTTTCACTTTGAGTTATAACATTAAAAACACAACAGACAAACTTGGGGAAATTCTTTCCATCAGCTCAATATTAAGAATGAATGCATTGCAAGAATCACCTGAAGCATTCAAAAGTATATATTTTGCTAATAAATGAAGAAAAAGGAAACTTGAGGCTTAAATTTTGTGTATGACTCAGTTTGCTGGTGTGAAAACTGTTTACCGTTACTAAACTTAAATAAAAACCACTTAAAATACTAAGGATATTTCCTTTTCTTATGTTTACTTTTTGCAGTTTGTAATCAGTAAATCTCTTGAGAGAAACTATGATCAGTTATAGTAAAGTCTATGGTCCTCATTAGCATTTTCTATTTCAATGGCCAGGTTCTTATGCTGCTTTGAATCAACTGAGTATTACATTCACAAATTAAGGAGTGTGTGGGTAAGAATAAGACCCACCTAAGACCAAGGCTGAAGGCCCCAAGGCAGGAACTGCACTCTGGTCTCCAGTAACACCTGCACTGATGCACCTTGTAAAAGAAATTCTGGGCTCTCTAAGACACTTTGCAGATTGAAGAATGTGGTCAAAATTATTTTTATAAAAGTATTAAATAACATATTGCCTATTATTTCTTGCTGCATAGACAAATACCCTAAAAGTAACACATCAAAGCAATAGTACCAACGTTAATGCATTTTTCACTACCCCATAGACAGGTATGTTCATGAAAACGAATGAAGTGTTCCTATTGGTTTAAGGAAGATAATTCACAGAATTTGTGGACAGTAATAAATTTGAACTTCCAAGTCACGAACAAAATTCAAAACTTACAGCTGTAATTATGACCTTGGGAACAATATAGTATTTGAAGATTTTTCTTGTGAGATCTTTGGCGATATCAATACGTGTGATGCACTAATTTTATAATAAAATGTGTCAACATATGGCAGATCTCCATGACTTAGTGAAATGATCTTTTCTAGATACACGATGCTGTAAATCATGGTTAAAATTCGCACTTTTCAGTTCAAGCTAAATCAGTGGATTTCAGTGTAACAGACTATGAATTTACAGATATGCAATTAGTGTTGCAACTAACCTTTAAGAAACCTCTATATATTGAGTTTTGGAAGGATATTATAGAATATGCACATGAATATCAAAAAGTCATTTAAATATTCCTCTCTTTTTGACTATATCCCTGTGCATGGCCAGATTTCCTTCATTTATTTAGTCAAAGCAACATATCACTGTAGACTGAATCTAAAACAGATACGAAATCCATGTTCTATTGAATCATTCATTAACAAGATTTTCCAATTATAAAAAAAAGTTCTGTCTGCTTACCATTTGTTAAAGTTCGGGAAAATATACTTATGTTTCATTAAAAATGTTACTTATGTTAACATGTAATAAGATTATTATTTTAATGAATAGATAACTTTTGAAATTCTCAATTTTAATTTCTAATGTTAAATATTGGATTATTTACATAAAGAAGAGCATTTTGGGGAGAATCTCAATAATTTTTAAGAACTGAAGGAATTCTGAGACCAGAGGGTGATAATTATTACTTATAAAGACCCTGAGTTCCCAACGAGTTCTAAAATGAATCTTTTTGTACAATTAATTTTTTCAGTTGGGTATTTTAAAAATAAAAATAAAGGACTATGCCATGACTTATCACTAGAAACATAGGTCAATCTGAAACCTTCACAAGATTTCAGAACTACTGTTAGGCATTCTCTTTTAGAAAAACATCCACAGAAAAATTCAAGATAAGCTCCTGCCTTCTGTTGGGACTGGGGAAAGCTATCCAAACAGCACACTTGGGCCAGGGATTTAGCTCAGTGGCTTAAGCACCTGCCTGGCAAGCGCAAGGTCGTGAGTTCGATCCCTGGTACCAAAAAAAAAAAAAAAAACCAAACAGCACACTTTTCCATCATCTAAAAGGAGCAAACTCCAAGTTCATCCCTGATTCTTTGGTGCTAACGCATGAAATGTGTTGAAATAACTGAGGTGACCTTAAAGACACTAATGATCAGTAGTTTATGAAGGTCACTGCCTTTAGTTTTTTTCAGTCAGCACTTTGTGCTTCGCTGTAACAATGTCAGAGAATCACACAGAACTCTAGTTTTCTATTAAAACTTTCTACAGTCGTTAGTATATGTTTTGTAGTAAATGATTAAAAACAAAAACAAAAGATATTTAGAAATAAATTTTAGAAGGAGCAACGGTCACTTATCATTTTTGCCTGCACAGAATCTATTTCCTCTTTTTTCTGGAATATGTAAGTTGATTTTCCTTTAGAAAGCAATACCACCACTCATTACAGCCTTTTTTTTTCCAATTTCATTCACACACTTGGTTTTTTTTTTAAACATAAGCTTGTTTTGTCATCTTGAAACATCGTAATCTTTTTCCACAAATTTTAAAATAGGAAAAGACAGCATTTGAAGAAGCATGCCATGGAGGTTTTTTGCAAATATTTTGGTTTTCTTTTTGTTTTGCTGTTGTTTTTAAGTTTTGATCATACTGTTTGTTTGTCTGTTTTTGGTACCAGGGATCGAACTCACAGCCTTGTGCTTGCCAGGCAAGTGCTGGTTACTGTTCTATACTAGTGGCTTCCCAGAGCTCCAACGTCAGAGGTGGTCACATGACTCACTTCTGTCCAATCACTTCTTCTATCCACTCAGCCTCACTGATTGGCTCAAAAGTGGACACGTGGCAGCTGCTGTTGCGCTTGGCTGAAGACATTGTGAAAGCAGCCTGTCTTTTCATAAGGCCTTCTAGACTTCATCATTTACTTGCAGCATGCTCAGGGATAATTCATTGCACCTCTCTAAGCTTCAATTTATTCACAGCTAAAAATCCTACGTCCTAGGATTATTATATTAAATAAGATAATAAATGCAAAAACTCTGTGTGGACAACAAACATGTACTGAGATCTAAATGTTTTATTACCTAGTGATAAATCTTACCCTTTTCTGCGAATGAGTCCGAACTCTCCTCTCGGTGGTGGTGTCTGTACGACTCATCCACCTCCATCACCTGCCCGAAGTCCTCTGACAACTCCTCCACATCCACCATAGGACGTCTGTTTGCTTATTGGATTTTGGTGCTGGAGAATGAACCCAGAGACTTCACGCTGAACTACGTCCCCAGAACTTTCACTCTGCTTATTTTGAGACAAGGTCTGACTAAGTCAGATTGGGCCTGAACTTTTAATCTTCCTACCTTCTAGATTGCGCTCCTCAGGGTCTGATGTACTTACTCCTCCTTGCGTCCCCCTCTTCCTTTACTACACTCGCTGCTCTTTGAGAAAAGAGATTGAGGCTCTCTCCTTCCCCACTCTATTTCCCCCAATAGCATGAAAACTACTGATCCTTGGTAAGGACACAGTCAGTATTTATTAAACTACCTATTTTAAATTATATTTTGTAGAATGCAGTCAGCCCAAAAGATGAATTATTTTTATGGTTCACATTTATAAAAATACTTTTACTCACTTATTCGTCTTTCCCAAGGGGGTTGGGGGGGGCAACTAATTAAGTAGGGAGTGGAGGGAAGGCGGGAGGGCCGGAGCATGCAGTTCCTGTTTTGGACGGTAGATGGCAGTAAATGTGTTATTTCATAGGAACGGGTCGGATTACAAAGCTCCCAGAACCAGTCTCTGAAAATGCTCAGCCTAAGCAGGCAGAGGCTGCTTTTGTAAATTCTTGCATTCTGTGGGCGCGGTGTACCCACCCACCCCCTCCAAAGAAAGCCAGCGGAGAGAACTGTCAGGGCGCCTCCTCTGAGGCCCAGCCGGGGCCTGGGCCTGCCGCCCCTCGTACTCCCCACCCCACCCCAAAGCCTAAGAGCTGGAGACTCCAACAGCAGGCTAAGTGGCAGTTCTTAAGCAGGGTCCACCCTCCGTTGTGCAGGCAAAAGAAAGGCATCATCTGCGTCCCCTGCGTTGTTCATTCTTCCTCAGTAGCATCAAAGCAGTTGGAAAGTCAGACTCTTTCTAATGAGAGGGAAGTTGTGACCAAGTCGTGCTATTCTTCTAGCACTGTTTGGGGAATAGTTTACGATGCAATGCTTTAGGCATGTGCTCAGCAGAAATCAAGTTTAAGGGAAATCGAGTGTGTCTGTATGGACCCAAATTTTACATACTATAGACGTGTAAATACGTTATCCAGGCTATATGGCCTATAAGGCGTTAGCTGACTGCAAATTTGATGAATGAAGCCTCCAGACTAAAACACCTAGTGGTTCTGGATACACACACACTCCCCAAATTCCTTCACATCAAACTCTTCCCACAACTGTAAACAGCTGCCTTTCTAGAAAAACAATATAGGGATAAGAATATAAATGGTTTAGGAGAAGTGCCACCCAACTCCTAAAAACGAAGACCAGCATTCAGATCTAGCGACTGTGTAAAATCTTTGCTGTGTAAAATCTGCAGAAATTAGAGGCCAGAAGGAGCCGCGGGGGCAGAGTCATCTCCTCATCACCTCCTGTAGGCTCTTGTGACAGGTGTGTGGCGTGAGTGACAGCACTGCAGAAAAATACACACGGCATTACTGATTTGAAAACCAGTACTGAAGGCATATGGGTAACATGGTAGCTCAGGTGGGCAGGAACGAAGTGCTGGTGACACTGACACGTCAGTCACAAATCTCTTTCATAAGTTAAAAGAACAGAGAAACTTCATGGGTTGGGGAACCAGCAAGAATTTCTTTGGATTTACAAGGCAGTTATTTGGGGCAGAGTATTTATCTCCATAATTCTGTTTCCTTTGCTTTAGGAGGATAATAAATTAGCTGTCCCTGTATATGTGATCCCATAAGCCCTGGCTTTAAAATCCATAAATGGCTTCCTGTCATTTTTAGGTTAAGACTCGAATCACAGATGCAGGCGCTCAGGCCCTCTGTGCCCTCCTTTCAGCCTCTGCACTGTGTGTGTCCTCACATCGCGGGGTCATGGGGCGTCTGCCATTGCTCTTTCTCCTACTTCACCTTAGGTCTCAGTCTTCAGGGAAGAGAGACAGACCAACCGACACAGACAGAGAGAGAGAGAGAGACAGAGAGAGAGAGAGAGAGAAACACAGAAAGAGACAAAGACAAAGAGAGACAGAGAGACAGACAGAGAGAAGAGAACCAGGGCAAGCTGCAGTCCCCAAGCTCATGCTTCCACGACCCACTCCCTTCGACAAAGCCCCCTTCTAAGTTTGGAAGATCTCCCATCCTCCCAATAATGCCATCAAATTATGAACCCACCAATGGTTGAATCTACTAATAAAGTTAAAGCCTTCATGATCCAATCATCCTCCAAAAGCTGCCCACCTCTGAGCATGACTGCACTGGGGCCCAATCCTTCAGGATATGAGATTTTGAGGGAAATTCCAGGCCCATAACACCAGCTGTTCAGAATGCCCCATAACACACACTAAAGGAATTGTTGTGTTACTTTCCAGTGCGTCACAAATAATCTATGAAGGTGATCATTTACATCACATAAATCAGATTAAATATAACTTGCCATAATCTTAGAGCAATTTCTGTAATTAAGCCACATTCTGTTTTCTTTCAGCTGGTTTGTGTGTGTTTATTTGAACATAGGAGACTTTAGTCACGGTCAGAAAATCATTTAGTTCTTTTCTCCTTCCAAATGAGTTCCGACTTGCTCTGGTTCAACTTGGCCTTTGCTTAAACACTAGATCAGAGCTCAGGTTTCTTCTCACTTTGTTAACTGAAAAGTCTCTGATTTCTACACCTTATGGAAAGTGGTAGTAAAGTTATCATTTAAATGCCTAGTTACTTCCATTAATCAAAACTTGGAGCATTAATTGGAGGAAATACATCTCCCCAGCCCAGCTGGACCTTCTCGCACAAAGAAGGCCTCTGCTTGCCCCATGAGCCTCTTCTTACATCTCTACCTCAGTTTGGCTGCACAAATGTGGCTTTGCTTTCACCTTGAGGAAGTGAGATCAGAACTGGTGAGACCTGGGGCCCCCCTGTGGCGGGTGTTGGACACTGAAGGTCTCTCTTCCGGGAGTGTTTTCAGCTGTCTCTAAAAGCCTCCCATGACTTGCTGGTTCTTGCTAGAACGGTTATTTGTTGTCTTGCCTTTATTAGTGGGCATCCTACAGGATACCTGGAGCTACATCTTGGGTGTCCTTGCTGGTCCACGCAGTCTCATGACCCAGGCCCCCTGCAGGCTTTCTCTCCATGCCCAATCTTGGCCATGGAAAACACACTTTGCACATGTCGTCTATCTCACCAGCAGCAGACACGTGCTCACTGCCCAATAGTGTCCTGTTCTGTGTTCATGGGCCATTCAGCAGTACTTGTTTTCCCCAGTGTGTCCCCTAAACAGAAATAATATCAAGCTTTCCAAGTGGTCCCACTGAAGTCTGCTTCACCTGATATTTGTGTGTGTGCCTTTAAATTCATAAATATTCATTAGAAGTTATTCACTGTTTTGAACCTAGGAGAGACACATTCTCCCTCTCAAAATGGGGATGAAAACTCACTACATACTTCCAAATATGCAGATGCACACATAGAGAGGGTCTAAATCCTGTCTAATATCTACTTTGTTTTTCTGTTTCCCAGATGACAGATGAGAGTCCGGTTCAGGACACTAATATCACTTTGTTTACTTCTGTTGCAAATTCTGCTTTCCTGGTCTGGCTTTTTGGCTTGGACTAGAAGAGTCATTATCTTCTATTATTTTGTAATTACTCTTTTGCATTTTATATCCTGCTTATTTACATTCAGACTCTATTAAGACACGTTATGAGTATTTAAAATGCTTAACTCACTCCCAGTTCTCCCCGTATGGTTGTTTCTCAGAGCTGTATGATCAGCATCAGGAGACACACAAATAACTCCGTTTCTCTGGTGAACACAAACTCTAGCCCACGGAAGTCACAGTTTTCCACAGAGAAATAAAGCAGGACCGCTGGGCATATGACTTAGCATGGCTCTCTGAAGGCTCTCCAAATGAGAATTCTGCCATGTGGTTAGTACTAGAATTCAGAAAGGAGGCATTAAACTCTAGAGTGGGAAAACAGTGAGTGGAACCAAGCAGCAGGACCTGGCAAATGTTCCCTCAGGAAGTAACAAGCCCTCAATTAGAGCTGGGAAGCAAAGCAGCTGAGGAGAATCATCTTCCAGGGCTGAGCTCATGATACAGAACGGGAGTCTGGAGGGTCATAGACATCAAGGCCCACGGCTGTCTAGAGTAAAGAGGAGCCAGGCAGGAAGTGGGTAGACACATCCCGCAGTGAGGTCCAAATGATAGTGAACCAAACTGCACTGCACTGGTTTCCTGTTCCTATTGCAGAATGGCACTTAGTGTAATGGAGAGCTCTCAGCCCTTATCAATATACAGCTTCTAAACTGCATTGCATTGGGCAGACATGATATTTTGAAAATTAAGACCAGAGAGAAAAGGTTTTCCATTTATCATTTTGTCAACAAGCACACTCTACTTATCTGGTATTATCCTGTGTTCTTATGCAATAATTAAAGGGTCCTTTCATTTGCAAAAAGGATGATACAATTCAGGCCGTGCTGTTTCAATTATCTGCAGTCACTCGACCCAGATCCGGGGATCTAACACTCCTCAGTTAGTTGCTTCAGTTAGGTGGTTTTGCTGCTCTGTGCTGGGCTCACTTTGCATCCATGGCATGCTGTGGTGCCTTCCCATGTTTGCAGGTTGGCTGGCTGGTGCCTGGGGCCCGGCTTTCCTCTGTGAGCACCTCTTCCTCCAACAGGTTAGACCAGGCTTGCTCATCTGGCAGTAAGTGAAAGCAGTCCTGCCTTTGGAGCCTCAGATTCCATATTCACACATAGGCATTTCCATCTTTTTTAATTGGTCAATACAGACTCAAGACCAGCTATTACCTATGACCTGAAGCAAGGGTGACAGTAATAGCTGGAACTCTTAGTGCAGCCGCAGCCTCCCAAAGAGAGCAATCCACATGAAGAGATGAAAGGAAGTGACAAGGATACAGTTTGGATATTAGGTAGACATATTATATTGGTCAGGTTTTACAAGAAAATAATTTTTGCTCATACTTATATGACTGAGCTGCAGGAAACATCCCATTCACTCTTATTTTTTCTGGCTCCCATTTTTCATGCTGGCTTCAAATATAATATCAAATTCTCCAGAAAGCCTTTTGGAATTACCCTCTTTTTAGCCAAAGAACAACTATGCAATTGTGTTTGGTTTGCTTATAACACTCGACATTTTCTCAGAAGCACTTAGAAGAGTGTGTTGAGTTATGCTTGGTTTCCCCTGCTAGACTAAAAGTACTGGGTCTTCCATATTTTACTGCACTTTCCTGAGTACTAGATTCTGCATGGTACAGAGCCCATGCTAAACGATCTTTTGTTAGAAAATAAGCAAGAAATGAGTGAAGACGTACCGTTAGATACTTATCAAGAGAGGTGTACATTTAGAGATATTATTCTTCCTCCTGATCCCTACATCCTTGCCAAGATGGTTTTAGGTCTCATCCATTACAATCGAGCAGACAAAAAGCACTGTGAAAGATCAACTTTTTGACAACCGTGTATAACATAGCAACCAAATCTTAAATTTTGTCTCTGTTCTTCTCCAAATTTCATCTCTGTAGTCTTAAAGAAATGCACAAATGTCCATCAAACTAGCCTAAAATCTTTGCTGAAAAATGCACATCTAAGTAAAGCCCAGGCTTTCACATTAATGGCAGCCACATAACCAGTGATTTTACATAGCTAGGAAAAGTTATATTTCTATATGCTGATCTTTCCAAAGGCAACATTGTTAGTCCTGGAGGTAGGGGATCTTTCCAGTAAAATTGAACAGAAATAGACTACTAGCTTTTTAAAACCAGCTTCATGTCAGGTGTTCGTTTCTGTTTATTTTTTAAAACTTAATCCTCATAATAAACTATACCATGATATTTCCTTTATATTTAAATTTGAAGCACTTGTAGGTAACTGGGTGCATCTTGAGACCATATTATTAAGTGAAATAAGTCAAACACACAAGAATATATATCACCTCATTTCTCTCCTATATGAGAAACTCAAAGAAATACACAACTGAAGAGAATAGAGAAGATACATACATCAGAAGTAGGGAACTCTTTCTTAAATGGACAGAGGAATAAGAGACAGGAAAGGGAGGGAGGGAAAGGGGATAGGAAAAAAAAAGAATTGAAGAAAAAATGATGAAAGCAATAGAACTTTTGCAAATGGGAAGGGGACCAAAATTTGTAAGGAGCAGGAAGGGTGGGAAAGGGAGGAGATAAAAAAAAAAATTAAGATGCATATCATTGGCAGATATAGTTTACTTGCACTTAGGAAATAGCCACACATTTATTACAGTTTCCCAGGAATTTCCCAGGGAGGGACTCACAGCCCCTAGTCACTGCCTGATCCAACGCTGCTGCTGCTTTCACTTCCCTAAATAGGAGTGCTTGGGACTCTTTTTAGAGGCTCACTGCCTGTGAGCTGTTGCTTCAGGAAGTTTATCCGCAGAGTCTGTCAGTCGTTCTAGGATTATCAACTGCAACAAATACGTTTCAGAATTTTCAAGAAGAAAACATCTTTCTCATAAATAATCTGGTGAAAATGCACTCTTCAAAGGGAGTAACCTCGGATTCACGTTAAGTCCCATCCCTCCGTCTTAGTGTCCTCTGTGTCATCCT
Source organism: Dolichotis patagonum (assembly GCA_004027295.1). Classification (NCBI taxonomy): domain Eukaryota; kingdom Metazoa; phylum Chordata; class Mammalia; order Rodentia; family Caviidae; genus Dolichotis; species Dolichotis patagonum. The sequence continues at coordinate 9,853 of PVJX010020845.1, forward strand.
AAATGGCCTTCATTCTGCCCAGTCTTCTTTTCATGCCTCAGTCTGAGGCCTTCAAGGGCCACTGGAACATTTTTGTGATCACCCCTGTCTTCAATGAAGTTGATCAGAATCAGAAGCAGACCTGCAAATGTCTAACAAACCGTACTCAAGTTGTGTTGAAGCCAGAGTTCTGTCTCCCACGACAGAACAGCATCTGTGATCCAGTCCTGATCTGTGAGTGAAAGGCAAGATGTAGCCATGCACGCAAGAAGAGAAAGAAGGAAGGAACGGGATTTGGGTTTGATTTTTGCTTCCTTGCTGTTGCTGTTGTTGTTGTTGATGTTTTAGGCAAGAAGTGCTTCCAGTAGGGTGTGTGCTCTTTCTTTGTTTTCATATTTCCTTTAAAACAAATCTCTTGCACATTAGAAAGCTGTGAAATGAGTTACCAAAGACTGTTGCCCTTTGTTAGATGCCTTGAACCCTGGAAATCCTCTCTTGCACCCTGTCCCATGTGTTCCCTCCTCCCTTCCCAGAAGAGCAGAATCTCTAATCCAGTGCTGTAACTACCCATTAAAGAGCCATCTAAAACCTGAAAAAAAATTATGTCTCCCTTCAATGCATGGTTCTTGCTTTCTTGTTTTTGTCTTTATGCTTTGTTTTGCTTTGGGTTGTCTAAACTCTGCTCAGTTCTCGAACTTGAATGCTACTTTTTATTGGAAACTAACCTTCATCACTCCAGCCCTGTAATTTTTTTCTTTTGCTCACTGTAAAGATATCTTTAAATGTATATAAAATTATAAAGTTATTGGATATTTATTCAAAATATGTTATGTCCCCTAAACCTCAATGCTAAGTATGTTACTAATCTCACTGAATCCTTACCTTTAATTCTTAATGGTCTATGCATTATGAATTATTTTGTTCTTCTTTTATAAATGAAACTCAGAGAGACAAAGGGACATGCTTAATGTCACACTAATTAAAAACAGAATCACGATTTAAATACAGATTTGCTGGTTACCTAAACTTAGTTTTCAACCACTATATTATACATGCATGCCTTCATAATTAATATATAATTTATTCTACAAATGTGATTTGGAAGAAATGTCACTTTTTCTTTTAGATCCATATCTGTTTTTAACTTCTCTGAACTTATGTACTCAGGACCTCTCTTGGATACAAAGGGTGGAATCATAAGTGGTGAGGGCAAAGGGGCTGTGCAAAGGGCCGGCACTATTCTACAGAGCATCATATACACTGTGATCCTTCAGTCTTACTGCACACTGGTTATCACAGGGCAGTCTATGGCCCAAGCATGGAGAGGTACTTATGCCCCAGAAGTCAATTATTTGGGAGTTGGAGCCACAATAAATAAAATCCAGACTCCATTACAGCCACGGGCAAATCTTTCTCCGTCCACCTTTGCCCCATCCAGGAATCTTACCACAATTTACTAGGGTGTCATGAAGTAGGATGCTGGTCCTCACTACTCATGGAATCCCAGACCTCTGCTCCTTTTCTAGAGTTAAGAAACTGTGCCCCCGATATTTGACCATCAAAACCACATGCATCTGTCTTGTCTCCATTCTTGCATTAGCACGGCTTTCTCGAATAGTTGTACATTCTGGCAAATAAAGCATACAGAGCGGGCAAGGTATCCCCCAGGACCTGCTGACTTCTCTGGAACCCAGTGTCTGTTCTGCAAGGTCCAATCCACCCCATTCACCTAATGACTGTGCTTAATTTTGCAAACCCAAAACACAGAGTGTTACCCTTCAGATCTAACCAGCCAGAGGCAGTAAATCACTCAACTCAATGATTTCTGAAAGCCGAACTATAGACATACAAAAATTAGGAGATTTCATGTAATAGCAATTGAATCTGGAGATTTGGGGCAAGTATTACTTAGGGTATCATCAGCTGGTGCTGGGTAGTTTCTATCCCTTAGATATGTCCTGTCCTCCCCAGGTCATCTGAACCTTTATTGAACTCAATCTCACTGTGAATCAACATGCAATGGATTTTGCCATGTAATAGAGAAAAAATACCCATAGCCATGAACCTACTATGAAAACTACTTTCCTTGTGAGAATCATATACATGTGTACGTGCTCCATACTTGAGCCAGCCTTGTCTGCTGTGAAGCAGGTCACCCTCTGCTTCGCTTGCTGATGTACCTGCCTGGTCTGTGGACATCACAATGTACAGCCCCTCTGGTCTTGTCTCAACATCACAGGCACCGGAGGCTGGACAGAGAGGGGCTGGAGCTTTCTAAAGACCATTAATATTCTCGTTCGTGGGGCATTCAGTCTTCCTTGAATTTAAAATTTACACTAATAACTCTGTGTGTGTGTACCTGATACTATTTTGCTTATAAGCCAAAGCCTTCTAAGTTAACTTCCAAAAATGCTTCTAAATTTCTAAATTTTAGTCAGGCTGGAATGTCAGGCACAAGCCAGGAGAGACGTTTTTTCCATCTTTACTTCACTTCCTTTGTCCCATGTGGAGAACTTTCCACGTTTAGTCAACTGACAATAATAATCTAGATTTTTGAGATGACCTGACATCCTTTTGATTTGACTCAGTATCTCACAGTATACCCTTCATCATTTTCAGGTGTGCACTACTTTTTGTTTTTTAGAATGATTTTTAATGTCTATTAAATAGTAGGTAATAATAAAAATAATTCTTTTAATTATAATTAATGTATGTTCATTAGTTCTGTGCTATAAAGAAGCAGAGAAGATCACGGAGTTGTAGAGACTATGTTTTGTATAGCATATGGTGTGTGTAATTGTGTATGTGGGGTGTGTATATGTCCCAGAAGCCATAGCAGAGTCAGACACATGCTGCCTGGAAACTAATTGTTAATTGATTCAGTGATTGAAATCTGAATTTTTATTAATACCATATTTACTTGTATAATTTCTCCACTTTCCCCTATTATTTTCATGAGCATTTGGGTCCCAGTTCTCCACTGCCTGCAAGAATCACCCCCTGGAGAAGCTCTGAATTACTAAACAACAGTAACTTTAATAAAGTACTGCAGCAGTGAGTGGCAATGTTAATTAGAATTGAGATCTCCTGACATGTTTGCTTTCCTTCAGCAATTCCTCCATTCCTCAAAAGAGCTGTTAAGAACAACCATTTCAAGTGGCTAAACTACTTTTGGTAAGGCAATAGTCTGTGACTGATAGAAACTTGTGGGTGGGAGGTAGAGGAGAGAGAGAGGGGGGAGAGAGAGAGAGAGAGAGAGAGAGAGAGAGAGAGAGAGAGAGAGAGAGAGAGAATCCAAGGTGGGAACTTATAGTTGGAAACTTCCTTTTTCTCCATGTAATGTTAGGGATGGCACTGAGTACCTGTGTAGCCTAGGGAAATGGGTCATAGATTTTTGTTCTATTGTTTCTGGTGGAGGATTAGTAAGGAGATAATAATAAAAGAGTGAGAAGAATGAGAAGCAGTTAATACTGATTCATTCTCCTCTGTTCCAAAACAGCCAGTCCAAAGCCCTTTCTGTAGCTACTTAGCTATTCTGGACAATGAACATCTTGTGACCCAATATGGTTATTGCATGGTTTGTTTTAAACATGAAAGGTGAGTAAACATCAGATTCTCTATTTTATACATTTTCTCTAGTGGAAAGGTGGCATTTTCTAATATGTAATTGGTGTATTTTAAGTTCTTTCTCTTCATAAAAATAAAAGCTAGCACAACAATTTTTCCTTTTTAACCTCAAAAGTGGCAGAAGAGTAAAGATGTAAGTCTGTGTAATGCTCTTTTGAGTTTCACTTTTACATAAGAAACTAAATTGAGCTAACATTAAATATATGACTTTACCTGTGCCTCCATATTTTGCATTTCTTTTAATATGGGCAGAAATATTTTATAGTCAATTTTCTCTCTTTCTTTCTCTCTTTCTTTCTTTCTTTCTTTCTTTCTTTCTTTCTTTCTTTCTTTCTTCTTTTCTTCAGTGATGGGGAATCAAATCCTTGCATATGCTACGCAGCTGCTGTACCAGTGAGCTACACGCACAGCCCTTCCTAATCAAAGTATTAGAAATATTTTTTTCTTCTTCCACCTCCACCTAACACTCTCAGAGCCTAACAGGCAGAGAGGGAGGGATTAGAAATATTTATGCCATTTCTTCTGGTCAGTGGTCAATTTACTGCTCTATAAACAGAGTCTCTCTATAGAGACTCGAGAGAGCAAATTTTAGATGCAGGAAACCAAAATACACGCTTCATGTGTTTGAGGCCAAAGAAACTGAAAGTGTGGTATAAATTCTGTTTACACTCGAAATTTCTCAGAAGATTTATGTCAAAGTGTTAAAGAGATGTAAGCTGTGTATTTGCCAATTTTTATGAAACTTACTAAGCATACAGTAAAATTTTATTTGTGGGCCTTCTAAATATGTCATTTGTGTTCATAGCCCAGATTTTCCTCTCTTTGTCCCTATTCACATCTTGAAATCAGTGTCCTCTCTCAATTTTTTCTCACGTATTTTCTCTTCTTCATTAGGTTCATCTAGCCTGTGGTTCTAACCACTCCAAAGGTCTCTAATCCCAATCTTGAGTCCCACTAAATCTTATTAGCTTATTAGCTTTAATTCCAACTACGTATTGTATTGTCTATTAGATATCCAAGACCACTTGAAAATTTACAGAGTCAAAATATAAGCCTTGACGTTTCCTCTTAAATCTTGTTCACATCTTGTGGAATGTCTGTCTCGGTGAATAGTATCCCTGTCACCTGAGCTTACAGCATTGGAGTAGTGATTGTATCTTTCATGTCATACACCAAATTACATTATTCCTATCTTTAAAGAAAATGACCATCAAATATCCATGAACCCATCCGTGTGTACATAATATCTTTGTCCCCTTATCCATACAAATAGATTGTTTTCATTTCTACATATATGGCTGAATCTCTTTGATTTGGGGAAAAGAAAAACTGATAAAACCATGGAAATCTCATTTCTCTTCATTAAGTCAGTGGTTTAGACAAGATCTGTGTTTCCTGGTTTTCACCAGTAAAAGGGAGAGTTTGCTGAAGCATCATGCCCAAAACTGTAATCATCCACTCATGACCATGAAATAAATCTTAACTAAAAAACATATTGGGTTGTAACAGCAGGAGACCTAGAAGGATAGAAAATTTCCACATCTTTGATGACATCCATTCGCAGCTGGCTACATTCAGACTTGATGCAAAGGGAGCTAACAGAGGTCATTATTATTTAAGACACTTAATTTGTGCTTTATAGTTGAAAGCATTTCTAATGTATACACAAGGTCTCCATGTTTCTTGCTCTCTGGTGAATAGCTACATTTGCACTTCCTTCCATCTTCTCTTATCCTTGACACTAAACACACTTTTATTTATCTCATAGACTTGTAGGTTTTCATCTAAAAAACAGACTTTTTCTCCTTCATCTTTCTGGTGAGCAACTCTTTCTGCTTCAAGTCCTCACTCAAATGTTAACCTCCTCCAAAAAGTTTTATTTTATCCACTAAAAACCCTTGATTATTCCTACCCAAATCAGAATCTCCCTGGAAGAATGAACTGATTCTCTTCTCCTTCAGCATAATATTTCATATATCTCATGTGATTTTACATGTGAATTTGACTGGGTTAAGGTATGCACAGTTAGCGTGTAGAACATTACTTCTCAGGGTGTTTGTGATGTTCTTTCTGGAAAAGATCTATATGTGAATATGTAGATCAAATGAAGAAATCAACCTTATCAACATCAGTAGGCATCATTTAATCCATCGAGGGCCTGAATAAAATAAGAAGGAAAAAATGACAAATTTACTCCGCTCTTGAGCTGTCCCTCTATCTCCTGCTCTTGGATATTGGCATCGGTTCTTGAGCTTTTGATCTCAGATTTGCACTTGTGCTATACACTCCCCCGGTTCTTAGGTCTTTCAGCTTGGGTTATAACACACTATTGGCTCTCCTGGGACAGCAGTTTGCAGTTAGCAGATCAAGGGACATCAAAGCCTCCATAATTGTTTTAGCCAACCCCTAACAAGATATCTCTTTCTGTATGTCTGCATATGTCCTATTGATTCTGTTGCTCTGGAGAATTTTGACTAAAAAATATATTGTGTTGTAATTATCTGTTTGTCTTCCTTGCATCAGACATTAAGCATTAAAAGTAAAGATATTTTGTTCACCACTGTATTCCTAGACCCTAGGATTATAGTTATTACATCATTGACTCTCAGGTAATACTTCTGGTTTCTATAAAACATATTTCATTATTCATGTATTTTGGATAGAGCTGTTACACATGTAGATGCCTCTTTAAAATATTAATTCTTCCCCAAACTAATCATAAGCCCCAACGGAAAAGTGACATTAACCATTTTGGGGGGGGCATAATAACTGTTTTGACCTACAAAAAAGCTACCTTTTCTTAAATTTCTTTTTCTAGCAAATTCAAAATACTTTCTTTTACTGCATATATGGCAATTTATACCTTACAATAAAAATATAACTAAAATTACTGCTAAACACAGGTGGTATTTCTTCTGTCAGATTTGAGCATATTCTATAAAGTTGATTCTTCACGTGATATATGCTATGACATCAAAGTTTTAGGTCTGGGAGAGAGTCTGAGAAAGCTAGTGCTGGAAAGTTCCAGGAATTCTCCTTCCTTAAGATCATTCATCCTGTTAAAGTTTTAACTTGTCCATGAGTGTCAGAGTTACCACAGCCTAAACTCATGTAAACTGCTTTCTAAAATGAATTTCAAAGTAAAAATGAACAGTAAAGACTTGGTCTTTTCTTCTTAACATTCTTAACGAATAAAACTCTGCAAACTGCAGGAGGTTCTTTGATTATCTATTATGTCAATTGACAGCTCTCCGTGAGTCCAGCATGTAAATTAATCTGTTCAAAGTAAACATATGCCACTCTTAAAAACTGATGTGCATAATATTGAATTACATATTTTAATTTCAAGATGTGAGATTTAAAAGTGTATTAGGTTAAAATTTTCTATCTCTCTTATCTTAAATCTGGAAACTTAGGGCTCTACTAATGATAGGTTATTGGTTTCAACTTACCACTTCGCAATGCCTCAAAATCTCTACTATTTCCACTGCCTTCAAATCAGCTTCACTACACTTATGTCCCCAATTTTACTTTTGTTCAATGTTGTCTAAGATCATTTTAAAACAAAGGATGCATAAAAACTGAAGTGAATTTCATTTGCTAAATGGTGTTCTCTGAAGCCTCTAGATGTTTTCGTGGAAATATAGTACAAAATTTTTCAAGAGGTCAGCCCACTGCAGTGCAGAGCTCTGAGAAACACCATCTACTTCTCCATCCTCTTGGAATATCAGTAGCCCTGGAGTGGTACAATAGGTTATTGTATGGCTTTACATTGTGAGTCATGCTGTCTCTTTGGAGTGGAGATAGCTGTATGGTGGCCATGTTTCTTTGTGTGACACTTGCCTGAAACAGTTCCTAGAGTTAAGAAGAATCCTGCTTACCTGAGCTGTGGTTTCCTGCCAACAAGGTGGGGCTCACAGAGCATCTTCCCATTCTACTGGTGACCACAGGTGGGCCTGGGGTTCCATCCCATTCCTGAGCTTTGACAGGCTCTCTGGAGGAAGCCGCTCCGTGGTGCCCTCTCTCTTTACTGTCCAACTTTGGTAATGGCTCCGTGCTGTGACTTCGGACTTTCAGCTCCTCGGTGGGCTCTGTGTAGGAAGCAAATTACCCTCAGTTAAACAAAATTCAAATCCTCTCCAAGTTCTTTTTTTTTTTTAATTAGAGAGTGATTTTCTAAAATGTTTTTAATGGTTGGTTGGAAACTGAGACTTGCGCTAGAGATGAAGGATTTCAAGACAACAGAGGCAATGATCCCAAGTGACTTTTTTCCCCCTGAGGGGTATAGGTTAATATCACCAGGAGGAATACATATTTTTCTTTGGAGAAAAGAGGCCTTCAATGAATATGGAATCTAGTAACTCTTCTCTTGTGTGTATCTTTACACCCACTCTGTTTACATCTTTCATTCACTCTATGACCTCCTGTAACATGAATTCAGTCCAACTGCTCTATCAAAAGTGTTATTGCTAAGATCACATCATGCCTTTTAATTAGCAAAGTTGAAAAGACATTTTCAAGCCATTGATAGTTCTTCTGTTACTTATTATTTACATGTTCAATTCTTTGGTTTCCCCAATAGTTCATCTTCCTGTGTTTGGCACTATATCTAACACCTCTACTGGTCATTAATACCTTCTCTTCCTCCAGGTTATATCTATGGTACTCCATTAGTCTCTGCCCTTGTTTTCTAGGTCTACCTCATGTGATTTATCCTTCTGGATTCAACTAACAATTATCTGATTATTAAGGATGCTTAAGTATTTACCAGAAGCTTGGGCTATCATTTTAGCTGTAGATTTACTTATCTAGTTGTTTGCTAAGTGAGTTCATCTGGAGGCTCCCTGTATATTAAAAATCTAACACCAGTACTGAACAGACATTTATTTCTCCCTAAACTGATGATTCTTCCTGTTCATTCAAACAACCATGCTGGATTGTCTCTCCCAATATATCAATCAAAGGACTCTGTGGATTTATTACTAAATGTCTTGCTGTCCTCTCACTTCTACTTTGTATCGGATGTGCCTAAACTGTTCTGCTCCAAACTCTAATCATCTCCCTGGAATTACTGAGTACAAGCTCCTTATACTGCCAAGTGTGACTATGTTAAATGCAAATCTGACTATAACGTAGTCCTGATCAAAGCCCTTCAAAAGACCCTCAAATTGCCTCAGAACCATGTCTAAGCTCCTTACAATGGCCCCCAGAAGCCCCAGGTTCTGATAGATTGAACCCCCAGGTTGAGATAGGTTGAACAGCCTTGGTCGGCACTCTGAGAGGCCTCTTGCCTTTGTAAACCTGACTGGTGACCCTGGCTTTGTTTATCCTTTGGGAACTTCATTTTTTCTTATGTACAAAATGGAGATAATACTAACTCTGCCTAACTTCCTTGTTTTATCTGAGGAATTTAATGTTAGTCTACATATTCAAATATTTTAGAAACTATAAAGTGCCAAACACATGAAGTGTCATTTAACATAAATAATAGCCTTTCCTCCTTGGTGAATCAACTTAATATTTCTTCATTTAAACTAGATATTCACATAAGAAATTGTATATAGAAATGGGAAATTCCCAAAGCACATATAACAACAATGCTCTAACCCATTATCTACAATAATCAGTCCAGGAAGTCAGTCTACTAAGTATCAGTCAGAATTATAGGACGTTAGACCACTCTCTTTAGCTACTGATTCTGGGGTGATCAAAACCACAATGAATGCTCCTGCCTACTGCCATCCAATGGAAAGGTAAGTTTACAAAGAATATGACAATGGATCACCACCTGATCTGTGTTAATCCAACTTTTGGCTCTTCCCCCAAATCCAAATGTCCAGGAAAGGAAACATTTACCATCAGCTGAAGACATCAAGGCAGAAATACAACTGAAGACGTGAGAGAGGATTTCTAGGACTGCTTCCGAAAATGACAAGAACAGTGAGATAAGCAAGATCAGTTTGAGGAGATTCATGGCAATGTGTTTTTTACTGTTATAATTTTTTAAATTTAAATTTCTTTAGGTTTAATTTTTTTAAAGTCTAACCATTCTTTTTTTTTAATCATGCTACATAAGGACTGGCCTCAAGACTGCTACTTGTTATAAGAGTATACACAAATTAGGTTAAAGATTGTTCCCATATTGAGCTAGATTGTATGGAGGCAGTAGCTTGAGGCCAAATTTAATCTGACTCCTTTTTCCACTTTGGTTTTCTGTTCCTCTGCTTGCCTGTGAGTCTTTGCTGAAGGCGAGCTCTGAATAACAGTCTTTGCTCTTCTCATCTGTCGGGTCTTTTACCTTCACATTGCTATCACCCCTCCTAGCTCTAAGATGCTGTGCAGGAATGTAAATACATGTCATGAAGGAAATTCTATGGCATGAATGAACATTAAAAATCAGAAGGGCAGTCCCCTAACAATCTCAGAAAGATTTCGAGTCTTCAAACGGGTCTGTTTATAAACTTGAATTCCAATTATGCTGGAATCAAATGTAAGAAGTATTTTCAAGGTGATACATTCCAGGATAATCATCAGAGCTGGTCAGTTTGCCCAACAGTTGCCTTGAAGTGCCCTGAGACAAGAAGAATGAAACCCATGGCACAGAAGAGCATCATAGACAACTCCCAAGCTGTTTATTCACAGTTTCAAATAAAAGCTAACTCTGGCTTCCAAATGTCACAGCCTCAAAGCTTAATAGCCCATCTGTCTCACTCCACCTCTTCTTCCACATTTTAACAAAACCATTGGGGTGCTGGCTTTATTAGCCACATTTTCTTCTATTACTGACATTAGGACCTTGTTTTTCTTTGTTTCCTTCTTTCTTCTGTTTTTAAACTTGTCTCTCTCTCATACACACACAATCCTCTCCCACCAGAATTGAAACTAGTCAAAAGAAGAAATATGCTCAGATTTAACTCGGGGTCCAATATCCGATTCAGACGTTGCAGATTCAGACATTTTAAACATAAAAGGTCAAGAGTTGAGTCAAGGAATTTCCACCAAGATCAGTGTTTTTGTTCTCATTCACATCACTACTCTGCATATCAGGAGTATCATTTAGGCTTCAGATCTCAACTACACAAAACACCAGTGGAGTTTCTGAAACAAGGAGGAATCTTTTCTTTTCTTTTCTTTTCCTTTTTTTTCTTTTCTTTTCCTTTCTTTTCTTTTTTGTTTTCTTTTCTTTTTTCTTTTATCGCTTTGTTTTCCAGTGCCAAGAGTTAGTCTTTAGTGGATTTCCGTGGGTATGTTCAGAGAAAGTTGAGCAAAAAGATTGAACAATTTGTATCCCTCAGATTTATGCCTATGTACCTTAGTATCTATCACATGAATAAAACGCAAAACTGAAAAATCTTTAAGAAAATTACAGATGCGTTGCTGAGTATTTGAGCAATGAAATATAGAGTCTGCTAAAAAATGTATATGTACTTTAGGAAGGAAAAACAGTATGATGTTTTTTTCAACAGATGGTGTAACCCTCTTACGGAGGACCTTAGAAGATGTCATATATCACAGAAAACCCACTACACTGCCAGCCCTTAGAGAATAAAATGACAGTGCATGCGCAGCAATCTCAGTGACCAAGGCTACCCCAGCAGCAGCTTGCCATTCTAATAAATGGCTGGAAGCTGACAGCCACTACTTTGACCACCTCTTTTAATTGTAGAGGCCAAAAGTAACTTGTATTAATCTCATGATGTCTCAATCCATGTAGTGTTAAAATAGTTATGTGAGTTTTTCTTTTGCGAAAGTGAGCATACATTTTTTGACAGACTGTATATTCATGAACAACTTCCTAACCAAATGTATTTTCTAATTAAAATATAAGTCTCCAAAGCACCCATTGAAAGGAGGCAGAATCAAGGTAAGAAGCAGGTAATTAAGACACATTAAACACTCAAAGAAATCTAATCAGGAATAAAGATATAGTTATCTACATATTTCAATTTTTTTTAAAACTTAGTTGGAAACAAAATAAATTTAGAGGCGTAAACTTCCCAGAACAATATCAATACTCCATGCTATGCTAAATTTTTCTCTTAAGTTTTTCAATGTTCACCGTTACAGCCCCACATACAGTACACAGCGCCCAGTACCATAGACTATGTTCTGCCCGCTGGATTCATTGAGTGAACAATGGAGTCAGTACTGACTGTTGCTCTAAAATCCTATTCTAACAATGAGATCCAATCTTAATTCGAGTTCTTGTGAAACTGTGTATATGATTACATTCCTTTTTCAGACTGTGCATTTTGCATGTCATTTCTTAAGCTTTTTACAGTATTTAAACCAAAAGACAAATATGAGGATAAGACCTCGGAAGCTTGATCCTTCCAGAACCAAATGCTCTCTGCAGGATTCCAATCCATCAGGATTCCAAACCTCATACAGCTAACTCTGAGGGTTTTTCCCAGTTCCCACTTCATAAAGTCCCCAGCTGTGCATTTCTCTCTCTGGCTTCTTCCCTAATCTTCCCTCTGCCTTGGACCCTCAACCACCTAAAGTAAATTGACTCTCTGGCTTGGGTGGCTTTTATCATCTCAACTGCTTCCATCAATACTGGGCCTTGCCAGATTCTCTTATTCACTCTTCCTCATCAACGTTCCCTCCTTCAACCACAAAATGATACTGAAAATTCTTATAATTTTCCACAATCTAAAGCATCTCTTGATCCCCACAGACAAACAGTACTGACGGACTGTGACACATGGCCGAGCTGCCTGGAGCGGAGGAGAAAGGCGCCACATGTTAAAACGGACCATGCCACCCCCTCTCCAAACTTGCTCCTTTCTAGCTAAAACAGTCATAATCTTCAGCACCACACAAACTGAATTTCACATTTCAGCCACACCATTTATTTGCTATCTTAGTCAGGATTTCTAACCTCAACTTCTACATCTGTAAGTGAAGACTATAATAATTGCTGTTAGAAAATAACAATTGCTATTGTGCTACTACGAAGAGAAAATGCACTTAAAGTTCCTTGTATAGCATTGTTAGTAGCTATTGCATTTCACTTTTCACCTGTGTCTCTTTCATTGACTTAGATTTTTCTTTGCAGAAGTACTTGACAAACTATGCTCTCTCCCCATGGAAAGTATCTACGATTCAAAGCCTTCCAGATCCAGACAAGAAACAGAAGCATGGCATCTTTCCATGCCTCTCCCTCACTACTATTAACTGCTCAAATTCTTGCCTTTACCTTTTCTCCCCCGTGTGATGACAACCCCCTGGCTTATCTTCAGTTGTCATACTTCAACTTACTTTTCAGTAAGTACTTCAGGGCACCCTATACCCTTCAGAATCAAAACCATTGCTTCTGACTGGAACACAGGCCCTTCCTGAACTGGTTTCTAGTCATCCTTTACATTTCTTTCTCATTGAAAACTTTAATCCTGGGGTCCATAAGTTGTTTCCTTTACATCTGCTGTTCATTCAGTCTGCACCTCTTTCCCAAAATCAGTGAGCTACATCTTTTCACTCGAGAATACACAGCTCAAGTGCTACCACTCCAGGAGTTTCCCCTACTTCCTGTTTCTAATTTGAACTGAAGGTTTAAGTAAAGGGGTAATGTTATTCTTCGGGTCTCTAATCCTGACTCTGAAAGTGACTTGAGAACTTCTCATCCTGTAGTGCTCCAATCTTAGCAGTTACAGCAAGATAAAAGTGTCATGACGCCCTCATCCTGTCAATCATATTGCTTGGTCTGCGCTTAGGTGGCCTACTTGGTAGTATGGGTGCCTTGGAATAATGCAACTATAATGATACAAATGATTTTGGGGAGTCAAGGCTGTGGCTTATTTGGGCTAAGAGGATACACCAGTGCCTCGGGTCTTGTCTCACCAAGTGTAAACTATCAAACAGTGGTTGTATATATGGTAGCTCCTGGGCGTACCTTCAAGGCATAGAGGCAAACACATTCCTCTAAGCCTAGTAAACATGGTGCTACTTCAAAACCTGTGATTGCTGTTTCACCCTGTGATTTCCATGACACAACACAGAAAGCTCATGCCACATGCTCCTGGGTCCCTTATCACTGGCATCAGTTGTCATACACAACTGTTGACATACTGTGTCTGCTTCCCCCACATGGGCATAAGCTTCTTTCAGGATGAAACTCAAAGCTATTACAGTGAGAATTGAAAGGGTGAATAAATACAGAGTTAATGCATTCAGGACACTTAGCTTATTTTTAAAAAATCACAAACATTCCTATTCCATTTGTTAATGTCAGATCAAAAAGCAAGCACCATTCCTAGAAAAAAAATATTACTTTAAAATAGGACCAATTACTCTATTTTCTTAAGGGACCATAGATTCCATCCTCCTTTCCTTATTTTTGGCAATATTTTTAAAAGATTAACTAGCCTTTCTTTTGTCTTTAATGTTTCTAACAGCATGGACCTGACTCAGAGCATCTACATAAAAGACTTTTATGCTTACTATTATTCTTGAAATTTCACAATGTTATATAGGGATCATTTTATTACAAAATAACTGTGGTTGGTATGGGCCCAAAGCTTATGTTTTTGATGAGTATTAAAATTTGCTGCAGGCAAAAACAATGCTTCTAAATTGTCTCTTCATACTGGCATAATCAGTGGGATCAAGTCTTGCTCCCACCTCCTGGGGAAGCCTTAGCTAAATTTGGAGCATCTCTCTTTCACAGAGCTGAAGTCAGTGTTCTCCCACTCTCTTGATTAGTGATTGACACTTGCCTTAATTTATTTACCTGTAATTTATTACACAGATTTCTTCCTTAGAGGTCTGGAGTTGGAGATCCAAGACTGAAGGCCCTTAGTGTTGCATTACCCCATGACGTAAGGTAGAAGGGAAAGAAAGAGAAGAGGGGAGGGAGTCTGTGAAGAGAAGGAGAGAGCAGAGGAAAGAAAAGAGGAGAGGAAAGAAGAGAGGAGGGAGAGGGGGGAGGGAGAAGTAGGACATATACATACAGGGGGGAGGAGAGGGAGACAAAGAGAGACAGACAGACAGACAGACAGACAGAGAAAACCAAGCTCAATTTTCCACTGGGAATTCATTTCCTTGATAACTAGCTCACTCATGTTATAATAGCATTAATTTATTCCTGAGGGCAAAACATGGATATAGTCACCTCTTGAAGCTCTCTCATCCCGCAGCTATGCAGTTTGGGAATTAAGTTTCCAATACATGAACTCTGGGGACATATTCAAACCATAGCAGCACTCCTTTCCTGAAGCAATTCAGAACCAGTCTATTTCTCTTTCTAAATACACACCCTAGAGCATACAGAGAGAATTCATCTGGTTATGTCTTCTTCAGAATATAAATCTAGAGCTCTCACTCTGCCAGGCACCCTGACCCGTCCTCTAAGTGCAGGTCACTGTGTCTTTTAAAGTTTAGGTGGGAGCTGATCAGAGGGAGACAAAGACCGTTTACTTAAGAGTCCAGGCCAGCACTGAGGTCCTTTCATTGTACTCTGTCATTCCATCTCTCAAGCCTCCGGAGGGAAGGCAGGCAACAGCTCCTGTGTCTCTATAAACAAAGGGCAGTGACAGACAGGGGCAATTTTGTTTTTATTTTTCCTTCTCTCTTGTGAACTCTGTCATCTGAAGTCATTTATATCAGTGTCTAGAGCTAAAAGATGTCTTCTCTCAAATACAGAAGAAAAACAATAATTCAGGGCTCTGCAAGGTCCATGATTTTAAATAAACCTCATCAGGTAAAAACCTGGCACAACATGAGTCATATTGAAATAAGATGGACGCTATAATGAATTTAATACATCTACAGGCCTAAGAACAACTCGGAGACTTCACAGAACTTGCCAAAGTCACAGAATGACAATTTACAAAGACCTGATAAAGAAATAGAGTTCAGTGCGTACCTTCTGTAACACATTGGAACTCACGCACTGACTTCTTCTCAGTACTTCTCTTTTCATGGTTGTGCATAAAAACACTTTGTAATTACTCTTTCAACGAATTATATTTGCTGTTTTAAAATGAAATGTTAACATTTCTCAATGAAACATGGATATGATTTTAATCACTCACTTTTTCTCCAAGTGTGTGAGGATTTTAGAGGTTTTGCTGCCAAATTATTTCTACCTGAAAGGTTTCCACTGAAGTGGAGGCAACCCTTAGGTGCTGAGAAGTTTTAGTAACACTTTCATCATGAAGTTCTAAAATTGCAAGGCAGAAAAAGGCAATTTACTTGGAGAATAAAATGCATATTTTTGCTTGTGCTTGTACTGAGAAAGCCAAGAGCATCTGTAGACAGAGACTAGCAATGGCTGACCACATTCTTTTGTGCTTGTGCTTGTACATCAGATTCCTCCATCTTCCCAGCATTCCTTGCAGTTAGGGAGAGCCATACCACTGAGGTCAGAGCCTTTGTGTGGAGAAGTTTTGTAAGCCCCATCTAGGCCCTGCCATCAAACCTCTCACAGCAACCTCATTCTCCTGCATCTCCTGGTGACTGGAATTGTTTGAGGTTCTAGGAGCTGGCTGAGCTACCTCATGGAAATGTCTCACTAACAGTGAAAAGCATAGCTCATCTTTCACTGAAAGCACCAGCTGATTGTCACCAAGTCTATGACAAAAATCTCGCTTGTAATGGGGCACAACGATGTATCTTATTATATTTTAAAATCAATGAATTTGCGGAATTATTTATCATAGAAATTTAATACAGATTATAGAAATATTAATTCTCACTTTGCCTCCCTTAAAAAACAATTTAACTATAAGAGGCTTGAGTGCCTAATGAAGATCGTATTGTTATTGGCATACTGAGAGAAAATTAAGGGTTAGAGAAATTGCTGCCAAATACAGCTGAGAATTGCAACATGCAATACTTTTCTCTCATTACAGGAGAATTTGTATACAAAACTGATATTATTCACAGGGAATTTAACAGATACTTTTAATACTAAGGTTTCAGGAAATACACACTGAATACACAGTAAATGAAGCTCTGTAACAATCACTCAGACAGCTTATATATTTTATTTATATTAATCTGAGGATAGTGCCATTTAATTTTTTTCCCATTTTTTTAAGATCCAAAATAGTGGCAAAGAACAAAATTTCTAAGGAATTGTTAAATAATATTTTTTGATTTTCCAGAACAGGAGATCAAAAAAAGAGCCATTTATAAATATTCAGAAAGAAAATATTAAATATTTCTTTAGCAAAATTTATTTAGATATATGGAAATTATTTAGACACACATATTGATCTATGAAAATTTTAAATAAAATAATTCCCCAGAAATACAAAAAACTGTCTTTCTGGAATGAAATTGAAACAATCTGTTGATCACTCTTAGTTCAGTGCAAAAATAAATAAACTGACAATTTCAGGAAGCAAAGCATACTGAACCTTGGCTCACTCCAATGAAGTTAAACATTTGAAACACTTTTTTTCCAAAGCTCTTCCTAAGTCTAATGTTTTATATGTTTACGATTCTTACTTTCAAAGAAAGCAAAATAGTTTCTGAAGCTTCAATAACATCATTAGCTCTATCTTGAATATATACCCACTTTACATTTTGGTCTACTTTCCAGGTTTCATGGTGATTATAATTATTATAATTTAATTCTGCTTTCTGCTACTCCATCCTCCCACCAAATCAAATTACAATGAACTACAAAATAAATGAAGAAAGTAAGCTCTTCAAACATATTAATGATTTGTTTAGCATCACTGACAAATTCAAGATCTAATTTTTTTTTAAGCATCTGATTAGGAGATTTGAACTATATTGGTGGATTGGGGTTTATTTATTTATTTAAGAACATACCAAATGTCCTCAGTGAGTTCTTCTGTGTTTCAAAAGAAAGGAAAATTAATGTTTCTAGTTACCATCAGAAAATCAGGAGTGCAACTTCTAAACACATTTTTAGAGCAGCAGTGGTAGCACTGCTATTAGAACTACAGGTGCTAAACTGGTTGCGTCACTTCTGTCTGTCTGGGCTTCTCATCTATTATAGGAAAAAAGTAATTATATGATCTTTTACAGGGTTAGAGCTGTGATAAGATCACAGGCAGAGATTGTGGTTGCAATGAAAGGTTCAGTGGATGATATTTCCTAGCAGGTAAGTCAAGAAATTTTAATGAGTGATTTGAAATGGCAAAGGAGAGAGTGAAAGGAAAATAGATAAGTTTTGCAGGCAAAAGGAAATATCTGTTCAACATACACACCAGTGTAGCGGAGGGGAAAACCCACACTGCTGCAGTGGAGAGAAGACAAAGGAGGTAATGACTGGCATAGAGAGAGAGAGAGCTGGTCAACCTGCCAGTGCTTCCTTCTGGAAAAGATTTCATTGCTCATTCTGAGAGAAAGGCGACTCAATATTTTTGTAAGGATACAGAAACTACACTAAGTTAAGATTTGTGAAAGATCACTGGTTACAGGAGGGAGAAGAGATAGAGGCCTTTGTCTTGCAAGTACTCCTTTGTCCTTGATCTAAGACAGGGAAGGAAATGTTTGTAACGTAGGAGTTGTCTTAGTTACTTTTCACGCTGATTTGTGAGACAAAAATACCCAATGCCCAACATGAAAGAAGGAAAGGTTTATTTCTTACAGTTCTGGGACGTTTCAGTTCATACTCAGTTGGCTCCAAGGCAGGGTGGCATGGCAGGGCCACAGTTCATGGCAACTGCAAAACTACAAGGGTAGAACCGGCAAGAGAGAGAGACACACCTTCTTCCTACCATTATATCATATACTGGTTCCACCCCTAGGTGGGTGTGGCACTCATACCACCAATCTGAGGGCTAGACAACAAACCAATCACAAACACTAGATTTGGTCCAGTCCATAATTCATGAAGCTTGGGGGCCACCAACATAAACCATGACAGAGGTTAAGAGGATTTTTTTTTCTTAGACTTTCCATAATATAGTAACGTAATCTTCCCAAGCTTGTATTTTATTTCTACAGCCAATGTGTTCTTAAAATTTGCTTCCAGCCCAACTTTCTTGCCTTTTGTGCCTTAAATCCATCAAGATTGCTTCAACCTCGAAGTCTGGTAGTCAAGGTTTTAGAGTCATGTAAAGACAAATTCCATAAAACATAAATACCCTACGTACTGTTAATCGACTATCAGAGTACTTTAAAACTATTTCTATAGTTAGAAAATTTTGAAATATGCTATGTTAAACAAATTAAATAGTCAAACTCTGAGATTTCTTCAGGTATTTATTTATTTGTCACTGTATGGCTAGGAGGTTGATGTAATATGCAGTTTCTTGGTCTCATTCTCAGAGTGATTCTTTTCACATTTCAGATAAAACCCCAAGGAAATCTCTGTTACATAGAATGAACTCTGATAACTGATAAGATGGGTTGCTGACGCAGCACTCTATTGGCAGAAATGGGGCTGGCATTCAGATTAGCCTTACCATTCTGTATTACAGCATAGTCTTAGCAAAAAACAAAAACAAAAACAAAACCATTGATATATAACTGAAATTTCCAATTATTTACTATTTCTTTCTATTTGCTATTGCTAACCATTAGGGAATGCATTGTGTCTGTTGCTCCAAAAATTCATCTATTGAAGCCTTAACCCATAATGTGACTTATTTGAAGACACACCATTTTAAAGAGCTTGTGAAGGTTAAATGAAGCTACACAAGTAGGTTGTTAATCCTAAGAAGGAAACACCAAAGATGTGTACACACAGAGAAAATGTCACCTGAGGATGCAGCAAGAAGGCCACCACTTAGAAACCCAAGAGAAAGGCCTAAGGAGTGACTAGGCTGTCAAAATTCTTGGACTCCAGAATTGTAAGGAAATAAAAATTTGTGTAAATCACCCAATGTGTGGTATTTTGTCCTACAACCTAAACATAGGTTAGGTTGGTCTAAATACACTAACTGTATTTAGCATCTTAATCTCACTCTGCCACCCTCTTAGATTTTATTTGGGGCAGAAGAACTTTGAAGAAACATAAGCAGAGTATGTATTTCCTAAATAAATTCCCTGTCATTATAAAATCCCTGCTTTACAGATGAGGCGGTCAGTGTGCCGTGAGCCTGTACCACTTTATTCAGAAACGTCCAACTGGGACAAAATAAATCTGAGCTGTGATGTCCAACTTCTCTGATTTCAAACACTATACTGTCTCATTCACCACATTTACTTTCTGAAATCCCATCTCTTCACTTGTGAAAGGTGTCAGCCAATATTGGATCATTTTAAAGGAACTTTCCCAATTCTCAAAATGGTGCTATTTATATGTAATAATATTGAATTTCATGTCTTTTATTTGGGATAGTCTGAGATAGAGACAGTGAGTCTCTTAGACCTGGGCGACCAGGGTTCCTGCTCTGGCATTTGCTGTCTCGTTCCTTGTTCTGCTGCGCTGTTGTCCCGCAGCAAGCAGTCATAGGAAGCCAAGACCCTGAGCTCATCCAAGCCTGTGTGCTTTCTTCCGAACTTCTTCCGCTGAAGCTTGGACCCGGAAGTTCCTGAATTCATGGATTCAGGTCCTTGGCTGTCCTCTTTGCTCGGGTTTTTACTAAAATTCCTGTACTGAAACTGCTATGTTTACCTCCAGGACTAGGGACTATGCAGGGAAAAAGAGTGACCAGGCAGAACAAGTCAGAGAGGACAGAAGTAAGGATTTCTATTCGTATTTCTGTATTAAACCTCATAACTGGATAGGCCTGCTTGAAAGAATATGATTTCGGACTTGAGTTGACTACAATTTATTCTCTGGACCATTGCCTCATAAGTGTGTCCATTTAGAATGCAAATATAATTAATAATTGTAATTTCCAAAAACTAAAGATCCGAAATTATATACTAGTTGTTCTCTGACTTTTATAGATTTATAATTTTGTCAGGGAAGTAACAGACACACTGAACCCCAAAGACAACAGAAGGCTATTAAAGGATTTACAAGAAATATTGTAATAGTCATATATAATTTATATCACAGTAGACTGGGGGGGATGAAAAGGGAAGACATAAGGAGAGTTCAAAACAAAAGCAGGCATAAAATATAGAGTGAGAAAATAGTCAAGGATGACAAGTAAACCACACCATGATTGTCAATGCCATCTTCCCTTTTCTAGTCACACTTATTCATACTCAGGGCACTGGTCCTAAGAATAAGAAAAGTGCAGAAGAAACACAAAACTGATGAGTGGAAGAGAAGCAAGATGTAGACACATAGAAAACAGGTTGAGTCAAAACTCGAGAATGCTCAGCCTGACAAAACACCCTTCTTTCCAAAGAAAGGTGGAGCTTTATCTGTTACTGAAAGGAAAGCTTTGCCTTAGAGCAGGACCTGAATTTACACAGGAGAAAAGGAAGAGCTTTGAGTGAGAAGCTGCACGCTCTGTTTATTTTTGAGGCATAGGATATGGTGATGCCATAGATGGTGAAGTCAAATCTACCCTGGAAAGGTGTAAGAGGAGCCAGGGGGATGATGTGTGAGGCGTTAGCCTGGATTAGAAGTTGTTTATCCACAATACCTTATCTATGGGCACATGAAATGCTCAGAACTCTAGATGTCACCACCTCAACCTTAATATGACATCAACATCTCAAAAATCCTTTTCAAAGGGTTGTGCAGAGCTAGATGTAAAGGTGCAGAGCTATTAAATATTTACCAGGATGTCTTCTTCATAAGCAATTTTTAGTATTTACTTCCAATACAGGTTTTGTGCCTGCCTGCCAAATTAAGATTTTCTTTTCTTTTGGAATTCAAAATCAATCAGCTGTTCAATGACAAGATAATCAGCTTTTGAGAAGCAACTTTATTGTCTGATCCTAATTTGATGTCGTGATTTAGTGAAATACCAGACAAGGTTATACTGAGAATTCATTAATAACTACTCTGAACCCAGAGTCAATCCCCTGCATATTAAAAAAGGAACACAATTATGGAAAGTGTCCTTATTGCTTAACAGTCTTTTTAATTTACTTCAAAACAGTGCATAGAAATGCAAATGTCAAGCTATAATTTGCCACACTAAATATTTATTCCCACAGTCTTATAAGGTCCCTGTAATGGCAGGGGCATGATTTTGTCCTTTCCTTTTGCAGAGCTGACAGTGCCTCAGCTGACTCTCTGTAAATGTACTTTTTGAAGCAGTTGAATGAAAAACAACTCACTGAAACCTCCTATAAGAAAAAAAAATCACTGTACAGGACTTTAGGGTTGCAAAATCTCAATATTCTTTATCAGATATGAACACTCAAGATGTTTTGTGTGTATCTTTCAACAAATTTCAAAATCGTATGTCAAAAGTTAACAGCAGTCTTGCCACTAGAGTCATTCTTAAGTGAGACATAAGGCAGCAAATTAACATACGCTAATAGCCTGAAAAAGAATTTTTTTTTTTTTGGTACTGGGCATCAAACTCACGACTTTATGCTTGCCAGGCAGGCTCTTATGCCACTGAGCTATATTCCCAGCCCTTAAAAGAGAGTATTCTTGAAAAACAAAACCATAGGGATGCAAATACACAATGTTAAATTTGCTCTCTCTAACGCCCCAGCCATAATAATGCCGAATAGAAACTGGCACAGCATAAAAGTCTTTGGATTTAACTGTTGGGAAATTTGACTGTGACAATAATTCTGCCACCACCTGTGTGACATTCGGTGTGTGTTCTTACTTTGTATGCTTCTGTGCCCTTATATACCAGAGAAGGGATTTAGATCATACCATCTTCACGATGCCTTTGGATCTTAAATTCTATGGAAACAAGAAGAAGCCAGGACTTGAAATCCTATCTGTCATTTCTTCAGCTGAAATGTAAGTGGCTTCATGTGAGATGAAATGTATTACAGAAATGATTTCACATGAGAGTGTCTCTCTCCTGAAGCCCAATGCTCTTAAAATTAAAATTGGCCTATTTTAAGAAGATTTTCTAACCAAAGAATTACAATTTTATCTTTCCACAGAACAGAAAAGAACTGGTTTTTCATGCAGAATATCTTTAGGTGCCAACAGTGTGAACAATTAGACTCTAAGATGCAAAGGAAACTATGCCAACCTCCAAGAGAACACACAATGGTGTGAACAGAATAAAAAACCTGTGGTTATAATTTAAGTTGCCTTTCTGTGAAAATTTCAAAAGGGTTTAGTTTGGTGAGTGGGACTTTTGCTTAGTAAGGTCCCGGGAAGAAAACAGACTATCAGTGAATGCAAGGAATCTAAGTTAACTTTTCTTCTAGAGGGGAAAAAAGGGGGAGGGGGTATTGATGCCTCTGTCATTTTTG
>PVJX010020846.1:0-32767 GCA_004027295.1 Dolichotis patagonum
CGCCTCCCTTCACCGCTGACTTCCGCCTCCCTTCACCGCTGACTTCCCCCGCCCTTCTCCGCTGACTTCCGCCTCCCTTCTCCGCTGACTTCCGCCTCCCTTTTCCGCTGACTCCCGCCTCCCTTCACCGCTGACTTCCCCCGCCCTTCTCCGCTGACTTCCACCTCCTCTCACCGCTGACACCTCCCCTCTCCGCTGACTTCCCCCTCCCTTCTCCGCTGACTCCCCTCACTGCTGACTTCCGCCTCCCCTCACCGCTTACTGCCGCCTCCCTTCACTGCTTACTGCCGCCGCCCCTCCCCCCGCGGAAATCGAGCTTCTGGCTTTTCTAGAGCATGCCAACACTCCCTCAATCAGCTGTCAATACATCATTCTGGCGGCCCTGTGGAAACCTAATAAACGCTCATGGTTTTCTCTGTCTGGCTCAGAAGGACCTTGCACTCTTCTGTAGCCTTCCCATTCCCACCATAAGGGCTTTTTTTTTCCTGCTCTTGCTTCTCTACTACGCCAAGGAGAAACCTACCAAGAACAATACAATACAACTCATTTAAGAAGAAGCAAGAAACATAAAAAAAAAAATTACATAGGCAAAATTACATAATAATAATATAGAGTTGGGGATGTAGCTCAGTGGTACAGTGCTTACCTAGCGTTTAAAAGGCCCTGGCTTCAGTCCCTAACACCACATACACAGACACACACAAAGATATTATCAAGGTACATAGCCATTAAAATAAGAAAGGTAACATGATTAAATGTTTCACTAAAAGACACCAAAACCTGAGACCAAAACCAAAGTTTCAACAGAAAAATAAGACTATCATTTATAGTTGATCAAAGGCATAACCCACAAGATGAGAAAATCTATTTAAATCTACAAAAGTTGCATAAAATCAGTGAGATTTAAAAACAATTACAAAGAAACTTCTAAAAAGATTCTTACCTAGTATTTACCCAATCAAGGCAACAAAAAAAGCATACAGAATAATAACTAGTACGGCTGCATCCATGCCTGTCGTTTTGCCTTTGCTTTCTATGTATCTCTTTGTTTCTTCTTTCTTGCATTCTTTGGATTACTACTTTTAAGATTACATTTTAAGTTTGTTTTGATCATTTTAGCTGTACTTCTTTCATATTCTATGACTCTAATAAGTATGTCTAAGTTAATCATGTTCCTTGGACTGGGCGTGAAGCTCAGTGTCAGAGTACTAGCTCAGCATGCATGAGGCTTTGGGTTGGATCCTCAGCACTGCAGAAAGTAAATACAACCACTTTCACTTAGAGTTGATATAGTACTGCCTCTTATAAAACATAAGGGCCACACATCACTCCAGGTTCATGCAGCTGCCCCAGTCTGAGGACTGCTGTAAATACAGATTACACTTATGTGTGTTAAAACACTTCCAATAATACAGTATCAGTTTAGCTTTCAAAATGTTACCTTCAAATATTGAAAAAGACAAAAGATATTTTATATTAACATTTCTTAAATTATTTTCTCAATAGCCCTCTTCTTCCAAGATTATTACATATATATCAACAGAAACATGTAAGATGACCCAAATATGTTATTAACAGATAAAAATTTTAAAAGAACTACTGAAAAATGTTTAAAAATTTAAGGAAAGTATATTCATAATTAGTTTAAAGAAATACATGCAGAGATGGAAATGTTAATAATGAACCAAATAAAAGTTCTAGAACTAAAGAGAGTAAATAAAAGATGGGGGGGCCTTTTGCTTTGCTTTAGTGCACTATATACAAAGATTGCTTAACCCACCCAAAGGATAACAATTCATTGTAATCACACCTCCACTGTAAGAACGCTGAAGGAACTTCTTTAGGCAAAAGAGAAAGAGTGAAGGGTGGAAACAGGCAGGAACGATGTAGACATGGTAAATCCATGGTGTTAGGGCTTGTGTCTAGCTGCCCCCCGCCAATCTCCTGTGGTCATTAAGCTCGAGCTTTTAGGAAGTGGTTAGAACTAGTGTGTGTGACCCTGGGATTAAGGGTGTATGATTATTAATTCAATCCACTGACACAGTTCCTGATAAGATTAAGGGTGCCCCACCCTGCATAGATAAAATATAAGGGACCCAAAGAGAGCTAGTATGCTTTTGTCATTTACTTGCTGACTACTGTCTTCTGCCTGCCCTGTTTCTCCTTGAACTGTTTCCTCTCTGCAATGCCCCTCTCCCATGCCACCTTGCTGTGGAGCCAGCCAACTGTGAACCAAACCCTCTACAAACCACGGCCTAATTAAACCCTTCCTCCTTTAACTTTAAGTGTCATGTATTTTGTCTCAGCCTAAGTCATACGGTAAACACAAAAGACTATAGTATATCCTTTAGGTCAGTGGCACAGCGCCTGCTTGTCAAGCATAAGGTTGTGAGTTCCTTTCCCAGTACCAAAAAAAAAAAAAGTATGTCCTTTAAATTTATTTACAAGATTACTGGTTGTGGGAAAGAAATTATAGTATCTAGATTTTATAGCATATAGGAATTTAAGTATGAGAAAAGAATGAAGGACGAAAGCAGTAAGTGGAACTACACTGCTGAAATTTGGTATACCTTCCATTAAGCATATGATAGCAACTCTAAGTAGACTGCCACAGATTAAAGATGCATGCAGTAACCCCCAGATGTACCTCTAAATAAAAATACACAGTACAGTTAAAAAGTCAATAGAGAATTTAGTATAGGATACTAAAAAAATAATCAATTCACCTCCAAAAAATGAAGCAAAGCAGTGAAAGCAAGGAGCAAATTAGATGGGACAGATAAGAAGAACAATGGTTAAATGGTAGGCACAAATCCAATAGCGCTAATACACCTAATGTAAAGGGACAAAGACTCAACAGACTGACACGCCATTAACAGTCCAATGGATAAAAAGACCCACTTGTATGCTGTCTACAATAGAAACACTTAAGCATAAAGGCACAGATAAATATAAAAGGATACAGCAAACTGTAATATAAACTGGAAATACTATGCCAATAACACAGTAGACTTGAATACAAATGTTAGCCAAGATAAAGGGAGGAAAATAGAAAATACATTTAAAAGACCTAATAGCTATCAAAGTATAAAAAAAGAGATCTTCAAGAAATAAGAAGCCAATTTGCCAGGGATGGTTGTGCACACCTGTCATCCCAGCACTTGGGAGGCTGAGGCAAGAAGATCATTGCAAGTTTGAGACCAGCCTGGGTTACAAAGTGAGCTCAAGGCCTGCCTGAACTTCATAGTGAGACCTTGTCTCAAAAAGAAAAAATAAAGCCAATTCACCCTTTCCCTGAGCCAGTAGCAGCCATGTGGGGCTGGGAAGGGAAATGAGAAGCCTATCCGCCCTTCCTGTGAGCCTGCTGGCCCATGGGTTGGGAGTCAAGAAGAGCATCCACCTGACCCCAAATGACCAGCCTATTCCGGGGATCACAGGCTGAGCTGATAGCAAGAGAGGTACAAAAACAACTTAATGCTTGCATTGTAGGAGTGACTTGGCAGGCTTAAAGCCAGTAGTCTGAGCATCTAGTTAGAGGATAACAATATGCAATACAGCAACTATGGGGGATTTCTTTCTGTCTTGTTTTTGAAATCCAATATTGTTCTCACTGTTTTGTTTTCTTGAATGTTCTGATTTGATTGGTTTTATTATGTTCTGATTTGTTTGATTTTGTTATTTCTGGTGATGTAGGCAGCAATTCTGAAGATAACAAGAAGCATTACATTAGTAACTGTTAATTTCCTATTATCCTGTTTTGAAGTCCTGTTTCACTTTCACTGTTTTGTTCTGACTGGCTTTATTCTGTTTCATTTTGTTTGGTTTTACTCTCTCCAAAATAAAATTTTATGCAGAAAAAGCTTTTGATAAGGTCCAAAACTCACTCATGATAAGAACCTTACAGAAAATTGTAATAGATGGTCTTTACCTCAATATGATAAAGGCCATCTATGACAAACCAACAGTCAGCATCATATTAAATGGCCAAAAATTGAAAGCCTTTATCTTAAAACCAGGCACAAGACAAGGATGTCCCTTACCACTGCTCTTATTCAACATAGTACTGGAAATAATAGCCAGAGCAATTAGACAAGAGAGAGAAATAAAAAGAGTAAAGATAGGAAAAGATGAAGTTAAATTATCATTATTTGCAATAACATGATATTCTACATAGATGACCCCCAAAACTCCATTGAAAAACTTCTAGATATAATAAATAAATTCAGCAATGTAGCTAGATACAAAGTCAATACTCAAAAATTAATAGCATTCCTATACACAACAAAATCACTAAGAGAGAAATAAGAGAAGCCACACCCTTCACACTAGCATCCAAAAAAATGAAATATTTAAGAATTAATCTAACAAAAGAAGTAAAAGATCTATTCAGGGAAAGTTATAATACCCTGAAAAAGAAATCGAAGAGGACCTCAGAAAACAGAAAGACATCCCTGGTTCATGGATAGGAAGAATAAATATTGTGAAAACGGGCATTATCCCAAAATTGTTATACAGATTCAAAGCAATCCTAATGAAAATGCCACTAACATACCTCATAGATCTAGAGAAATCACTCCTAAAATTCATCTGGAATCAGAAGAGACCTAGAATAGCAAAGGCAATTCTAAGCAGCAAAGACAAGGCAGGAGGCATCACAATCCCTGACTCGAAGTTACACTACAAAGCTACTATCATAAAATCAACATGGTACTGGAATAAAAACAGATATGAGGATCAATAGAATAGAATGGAAGATACAAGCACAACCACAAACACAAACACCTTATCTTTGATAAAGGGGCCAAACATGTTCACTGGAAGAACGATAGTCTCTTTAATAAATGGTGCTGGAAAAATTGGCTATCCATACGCCAAAAACTAAAACTAGACTCCTGCCTATCACCATGTAGTAAACTAAAATCTAAATGGATCAAAGATCTAAATATTAAAACAGAAACACTAAATCTGTTGGAAGACAAAGTAGGTAAAAATCTTGAAGACATAGGGGTAAGTATTCATGAACAGGAATCAAACTGCACAGGAAATACTTTCCAGAATCGATAACTAGGATCATGTCTTATTAAAGAGTTTCTGCATGTCAAAAGAGGTTTCCAGCAGAGTGAAAAGAAAACCCACAAACTTGGAAAAAAAATCTTCGTGAACTGTTCCTCAGACAAAGGACTTCTGTCTAGAACTTATAAAGAATTTTTTAAAAAAAATCAGACCCTTGAAATTCAAAGACCCAATCCAAAAATGGGCATCCAAGATGCATGTATACACAGTTCTCAGATGAAGAAATACAAATGGCAAATAAAAACATGAAAAAAATGTTCATCATCATCATTAGTCATTAGAGAAATGCAAATTAAAACCACACTGAGATTCCATCTCACTACAGAAAGAATGGCCAGTATAAAAAAAAAACTACCAACAACAAATGCTGGAGAGGCTACAGAGGAAAAAGGAACTCTTCTGCACTGTTGGTGGGAGTGCAGACTGGTGCAACCACTACGTAGGTCAGTCTGGAGGTTCCCCAAAAAGCTGGGATTGGAGGTCCCATTTGACCCAGCTATACCACTTCTAGGCATATTCCCAGAAGAACTGAAAACATACCACAGTGATATATGTGCACCCATGTTTATAGCAGCACAATATATAACAGCCAGATCTTAGAAACAACCTAGTACCCACAACTGAGGAATGGATAAAAAAAGATGTGATATTTTTATACAATGGAATACTACTCAGCTATAAAGAATGATCACATTGAGATAAATAAATTTATGCAACTTGAGACCATACTCATAAGCAAAATAAACCAGACTCACCTGTATAAATACCATATAGTCTCCCTAGTGTAAGAAATGGTAAGAGTACATAAGGTTTTAGGGTAACCATGATTCCCCACTACATTGCTTTGAAGCCTTATAATGTTTTCATTCATCAGTTGGAATGATTTTATTCTGTTTTGTTTGACTTTATTGTGTGTGATGGTATGAACAGCTGTTTTCAAGAAAACAAAACATTATGGTAGCCATTGCTGATTTAATATCGTCTTGCTTTGAAGTCCTACCATGCTTTTGTTCTTCTATCACTATTGGTTCTATCATGTTGTGTCTTATTGGATTTTAATATGTGTGATAGTATAAACAAATTTTTTATGGAAAATGAGATGATATAGTAGCCATTGTTCAATTTCTGTTATTTGGTTTAGAATGCCCTGTAATTCTTTCATTCTCTTGAATGATTTTATACTATTTTGTTACGTTTGATATTATTGTATGTGAAGCCATGCTCAACTATGACAAAGAAAGAAACATTATGGTAGCTACTGTTAATATCCAGTTGTCTTGTAAAGTGCTGTGCTAGTTACATTGTTCTGTTCTGATCTGCTTTGTTCTGTCTTGTTTTATTCTCTTTAAAATAAAATTAAAAAAAATAAAATTTTAAAAAAGAGAGCTTTTAAATATATAAAGAGCTACTGATAGAATTAAGGAGAAATAAATTCACAATTACAGGCAGAAAATTTAACTGTATTCTCTTTGTAACTTACATAACAATAAAATAGTTACTAAGTATGTAGGAAAGCTAATCACTATATGAAAAAACATCTTGAATTATTGACATTTTCAGACTATTACAGTCAGTGACAAATAAATATGCATTCATGTGCATGTGAAACTTCTATCATGATAGATCATGTGCTACACCATGTTTCCATAACCTTGGAAAAACTGAAATATTATAGAGTACTTTTATAGAGTATTTTTATTTTTACTGTCCAGTAATATAATTAACAGAGGTATTAATTATTTACCCAGAAAAAAGTCACTAATGTTTGAAGTTAAATACATGATGGTTAATCTTGATTGTCAAATTAAATACAGAAAATTGATACCAGAGAAATGTGGTCATTTCTATGACTATGCCTGACCCTGTCGTTCAGAAGCCCTTAAAACTGGTTTGCAGAAAGAGTTTGAAAGGGTTAAAGAAGCAGGCTAGGGAAGCCCTAAAACACTGTTAAATAGACTTTGATGGGTGATGATCAGAGCTCAGAAGACCAGAATGTTGACAGAAGTGTGGTCTGTAAATGACTGGGCTCATAAGGTTTCAGATGGAAATAAGTATGCTAGTAGAAACTGCACTAGAAATGGTGTGTGCTACTTTCTGGCAGAGAATTTGTCTATATTTTTTCCATACCCCAAAACCTTGTGTGAGGCTCAGTTGAAAGCCAACAGACTAGTTTATCTAGTGGGGGAAATTTTCAGGCTGTTGCATGGTTATTTATGGCACTTTTTCTCAGAATTACCTTATGAATTGGGAGCAAAAAACAGAGCTGAAAGATTTTTTTAAACTTTTAAAATAGTTTAGCCAGCTAACTTTTAAAAGTTTAGCCAGAAAAGTAGGAAACATGAAGCTGGGGCCAAATAAGGTATGGTTGTGAAGAGAGGAGTACCAGTAAACAGAAGAAAATACTTCAAACTGGAACTGGAAGAAAGATCTCTTGAGGATGTCTCAGAAATCAGCAAGACTTCACTTATTATGGGTTCAAGGGTATAAAAATATAAACATTTATTTGAGAAAAGTGCCCTGGGGGCCCAGCTTGAGAAAGCCACCTAGCAAACAGATTCATGGTATTTATTTTACCATGCTCATCCATACTGGCACTCAGAGGCTGATGGATCTGTGGTCCAAGGGGGCCCAGCTACTGCTCAAGCTGTACACTATTTTCATGGCTCAGAAGACACAATTTGTCAAGATGTCAATTTTCCCTAGGTTGATTGAATGTATTCAAAATCAACTGTTTATGGGGGATTTATTGTTAAGAAATTGACAATTTAATTCTAAAATTAATGAAAATAAAAAGAACCTAATACAGCCAACTTCCTTCCCTCACAAAATCTTGGAATACAAAAAAAGTTTGAACTCATACTTCTTTTATTGAGAGTTACCATGAAACTTAGCAAAAAGAGTGGCATAAAGAAGGACAGAGGATTCAAGAAAGCTCCTTACGTACTTTGTCAATTTATTTTCCACAATGGCATCAGTTCAGTAAAGTGTTTTCAGCAGATGTTCTGGAACAACTGGAGAAACACATGAAAAAAATCAGATTCTACCCAGATATCAAATTACATATGAAAATGATCTATGATAGTTATAGAACTTATGTGCAGAAACTACACATATAAAACTTCTAGAAGAAAATGTAAAAGAATATATTTACAAACTTGGGGGAAGCAAAGATTTAAAAATGAGTTTGCAGTAAGCACTAAAAGGGAAAGAAACTGTGCACTAAACTTCTCTAAAATTAAAAAATACTTGCTTATGAGAAGACAAAATTTAAAAGAAAAAATAGTGCCCAATTTTTTAATGGGTGTGGATAGTTTTGGGGGGTGCTGAAATGTTTTGAAACTAGATAAAGATGGTAGTTGCACTACAAGTGAAATAGTAAATATCACTGAATAATGTTTTAAAATGTTTAATTTTATGTGTGTGTGTTCCACCCCAATTAAAGAAGGAAGCAGTAGGGGATACAGAAAGAAGACAAAACAGAAGGAAAGGGAGAACAGATAGGAACTGTGGGTGAGTCATTGGAAATGAAGGGTTTGTAGTTTGCAGCACATGGACACCAGAAGGGAGACTTTTAGAGAGACAGGGATAAGAGAGAGGGGAAGAACGGGGGAGGGAGTCAAGGGATTGAATACAATTAAGATACACTAAATGCACGTATCTGCTTCTCAAAACAAACTTCACCATGTTCTAAAAATGAAGAGAAAATACAGGAAAGAATTACAGAAAAAAAGAAAAGGAAAACTGGCTATGTATATGCAGAAGATTGAAGCTGGACCCCTGTCTCATCATGTACTAAACTAAAATCAAGATGGATCGAAGACCTAAAACAGAAACAATAAACCTACTGAAGATAAGACAGGCAAAAATCTTGAAGTCATAAGTGTAGGAAAGGATGTTTTGAACAGAATCCCAATCACACAAGAAATATCAACTAGAGTCAATAAGTGGGATGGTATCAAATTAAAATGCTTCTTCACAACAAAGGGAACAATCAGCAGAGTAAAAAGATAACATACAAAAATGGGAAAATTTTTATGCCAGCTATCCCTCAAAGGCCTAATATCTAGAATATACAAAGAACTAAAAAAGCCAGACCACCCAAAAGAAAAGATGTAATCAAAAAATGGGCAAGTGAAATGAATAGACAATTCTCAGTAAAAAATACAAATAGCCAATGCACATGTGAAAAAATGATCAACATCTTTAGAGGTCATTAGAGAACCACAAACTAAAACACCACCAATCTCATCTTAAACCAGCAAGGGTGGCAATCATCAGTAATAACAGATGCTGCCATGGCTGTGTGGAAAAAGGAACCCTTCCTTAACCCCAACGCTAGCCCTAACCTTTCTACACTGTTGGCGAAACTGGAATCTAACATAACCATCATGGAAATCCGTGTGGATAGTTCTCAAAGAAGTTAAAATTTAAAATTCCATTTGACCAAGTTATTCCCCTTCTGGGCGTTTTCCCAGAAGGGCTACAGATGTCATATTACAATGATACATGCCCACAAGTGTTACAGCAGGATAACTGATATTGTTCAAATCCTGGAAGCAGCCTGGGTGTCTATCAGCAGATCAACGGATAAAGAAAATGGACTATCTATACACGATGTAATCCTACTCAGCTATAAAGAAGGGTACATGTGAGACATTTATAGGAAAATAAGCACAACTGGAAAACAAAATGTTAAGTGAAAGAAATTAGAGACACTAATGTAAACACCATATTGTATCTTTCATCTGAGTAACGCAAAGTGTAAGAGCAAAACAAGGTTTGGTACAGGAGATAGATCTTTTGCAAGTGAGAAGGGGTACAAGACCCTAAGGCAGGGAAAGGGGGACTAATAAAAGACTAATAATTTCCAACGCTGATGATAATGGGCAGTAACTAAAACATTCACATATCACTAACTGGGGATGAGAATAACTTTAGAGAATACTGTGGCAGTTTTATGTAAAGTTAAGCTAGAATCTACCTATGGTCAAACAATTTCATTGTTACATTCTAAACAGCTAAAAAATGGGAACAGCTGGGGCCCTTCAATAGAAGACTGGACAAACAAACTATAATATGCCCATTTGATGTGGTAAATATGAAGAAAAACTTTTAAAAGCCTACTGATATGAGAACAACATCGATGAATCTTAATAGCATTATGAACAGTGGAAGGAGCCAGACACACACTCTTCCATCCTCTTCATGTTAATTTCAAATACAAACAAAATAAATTTATTATCATACAAGTCAGGATATTGTTTCCCATGAAAATTTGCCTGGGAAAAGGCAGGAGGGTAAAACCTCAAGTAATAATAAAAGTAAAATTTTATCTTCTAAATTTGCTAGCAGTTTTTTTCTTTCTTAAGACAGGTATTGCAAAGTCACTGAACAGCTGAGCCTGGGCTCTAGCTTGAAGTCGTGCACCGGGCTCAGTCTCCAGAGTCCCGGGATCACAGGCAGGAGTCACAGGCCTGCCGACCAGTTATTTTTAAAGACTCATGAAATTATACAATTAAAATCTGTGCATTTAATTATGTAAGTTCTCCCTAGGTAAAGACACAAATTACAAAAATGGAGCTTTTCACATATAATAATTTGAGGTAAATACCAAAATATTCGTATCACATATAATAAAGTTATATAATTGTAGTAAGCTATGTGTGCATATGTATTTATACACACACATCTTGCAGTGTGGAAGGTGTGTATAGGTGTGTGTGTGTGTGTGTGTGTCTGTGTGTGTGTGTGTCTGTGTCTGTCTGTCTGTCTGAAAAGAAAAACACTAGTTTTCTCCAAGAAGGAGAAAGTAAGTGGCCAGGGAGGAGAGAACACAAAAGGTGAATCATACTTCATGGAATAGATTCATAAAATTTATACTTTGTAATACATAGTATGATTTTTAAAATAAATTATAAAAATGATCCTGGAAAAGTATTTTAATTTCTCTTTTAAAATAATGTAAGGCAAATGTGGTAAATGTGGATCACAGTGGAACCTGGGTTCCTGGTTACCAGAAAGTGCAAGTGGCTGTTCTTTTCATAGTCTTTATGCTTATAATTATTCATAACGAACAGTTTCATAAGCTGTACAACAGAAAAAATCTTCCACTATCAAGAACGAGTGTCAGGCCGGAGATGGAGCTCAGCGCGTGGCAAGTGCAAGGTCTGAGTTCGATTCCCAGTATTTACAAAAAAGAACAAGTGCTATAGAAGCCTAAGGTTTATTGGGAGAAGTATAAAGAATATAAGTAAATATGTAGAGAAATGAGGACATTTGAGAAAACTGATAAATTATGCCAAAAACATGACTGGAGAGAGGAGGGGTGCTAAAAATGATGCTAAAAATACACTAGTTGAAATATTTGGGGAAAAAAGGCATAAAATGGGGCTGGGGATTTAGCTCAGCAGCATAAGTGCCTACCTGGCAAGCACAAGGTCATGAGTTCGATCCCCAGTACCAAAAAAAAAAAAAAAAAAAAAAAAAAAAAAAAAAAGGCATAGAAGCTGGGCATGGTGGCGCATGCCTCTAATCTCAGCCCTCAGGGGGCTCAGGCAGGAGGATCACTGTGAGTTTGAGGCCAGCCTGGGTTGCAAAGTGAGTTCAGGGCCAGCTTGAACTGCATAGTGAGACCCTGCCTCAAACACACACACACAAAAAAAAAGGCATAGAAGAAATAATCAAAATTTCTTGCTAATGTATTTGAAAATCTGCATGTATTAAGACCTCATAGAAGGAAAAATGGTTATATACAAGACACTAGCAAAAAACATTATTAAAAAACCATAGAAAAGAAATGAAAAATTGTCTGAGACGGCCTCACTTCTATTATAAACAACCAAACATGAAGGAGAGTTAAGATGCTTCCACGGATGTGTTCACTTAACCACTGATGATGTTAAAGCTTTGAAACCTCTTCTACAATACCAAGAAAAGAGAAAATCCTCAAAATCATTCTAACACAACCAGATGACCTAGTATCAAAATACAATGAAATTGTGCAAAAAGGAAATTATAAGCTAATCTTACTTAGTCACATACTTTCAAATTTTTCAAATAAAAAGCCCAGAATTCAGCAGTAAATTAAAACAATAAACATTCTGAAAATGAAATAGGGTTGCTCATGCAAAGGATAAAAAGAAGTTTCAATAACAGAAGATTAATTCTTTTATGGTGATAAACATTTTAAAGATGCTGTTTGTGCAAAAGGCATTAATTGTATCTATTTCTTGATACTGATTAAAATTCTTGAGAAAAATATAAAAAGTGGAAGATTTTCCATATAATGCAGCAGACTGAATTTCTTAACTTTAAAGTTAGGGTTTTACATCAAGGATTAAAATAACTTACCTATTGGGAGTAAGAAATGATACCACCCCAGCAGAGTCCTGCTCAGCAAGATAAAACTGTAAACTGATAAATAAATTCAGTTTTCTCATGTAGGCAAATCGGTCTTACATCACTGATCCTTTTTACCGAAGCAGACAGCTCACTCAGACAATACATAAGCTGGTTACATGACTGAAGACCATTCCACACTTTCCCACCAGCATGGCGACCCCATCCATTCCTGCTCCATTCCCCACCTTACATCCCGGCAGTCCAAACCTCCATGCCCACATGACCTGCCCTGGAGATATTACTAAATCCTGTCAGGGTGGTGTTTTCCCTTGCTGCAAGAAGTTTATTAACTCAGTTTTGGGTGGTCATAGCTTTTTGGGGGAAATACGTCAGGAAAAATGTGTTGTTTAAACCCAAGAAGCATTCTACTGAAACCCATTTAAATCAAGAGTAGATAATGCTTCCACAACTGTTTAAATGCTCTGAAGGTACCAGACTGTGGACTTCTATCAAAATCAGGACCAATTGGAAGGCAAGAAATCAAAGCTATCAATATTTGCAAAGAATTTGGTATGCATTTTGAAAAAAAATCTGAGAAGCAATGAGAAACAGTAAGGTGACCATGTATCCCCCCAAAAAAAACCAAAATAAAACTTCCAGGTACAGAAAAACGAACAAACAAATAAAAGAAAAACCCCAATGTCAAAGTGAAAATATTAACCATAATTCAAATTATTGAATGAGAAAAGAAACATACCTTGTTCTTGTGTACGAAGACTTAATATTATTAAAGAAACAATTCTTTCCTAACTTAATTTATTAAAGTTGATGAAATTGCAGTCTAAACTGTAATTTCTTCCAACGAGAAGACAAATGAGACAGGAGGCAGAAGAGGAGACACACAGATCCACAGAACAAAAATGGAACCAGTCACAGATGAGAATATAGCATACGCGCAAGATGGCGTTACAGATAAATGGGCAATTATCGGCAAATAATCGCAAGTAATGGCAAATCAGTTGGCAACTTTAAGTAGATTTCAAAACAAAAACTTCTCATGATTTAAGAGTTTGAATTAAAAGAACACAAAAGAATTCAAAGTTAACACAGGTGAAGGGTTTTATGGACTCAGTATAAATATCTTTCCAAAAATGGCATGGAACTCAGAAGCTATAAAAGCGAACATGATTATACTTGAACATATAACAATCATACACATTCTTATAACAAAAACAAAGCTAAAGATGTGTAAAAATATCCGTAATGCTTAACAATCCAAAACTTATTTTATCAATAGTCAATGTGCTTTTTGAAATCTGAGACTAAAACCTCTGTACACCCCCAAAATTGGACATAAAGAAGAAATTAAAAAATACAGATGGTTAATAAACATGAAAAAATGATCAAACTCAAAAACAAATGAAATACAATTTAAGACAACAGTTTGGGCGATCGCACTGGCAAAGATTTTAAATATTTATAAAATCCATTTATCTGTGAGGTTGTGAGAAATTTGAAAACCTCCCTCATTGCTATTAACGATAAAGTTATTAACCACATTTTAAAGGAAATCTTGCAATAATTTTCAAAATTTGAAGCGTGCACACCCTTAATCCCAGTAATTCAACTGCTAAGGAATTTTATTATGATACTGTTGACAAAACAAAATTGTTGATAGGTAGGGAGGTTCATTGCATAGAAATTTGGTGCTAACATAAACATCTATGAATGAGAAATGCTTGAAACATTTAATTATATTTCATCTACAAAACAGTCATGCAGTCACTCAACAAATGACACAGATGTGTATATATTAGAGAATGTCCACTGAAAACACTGGAACGTGAAGGAGGCAGTTTGCAGAAGGACCCACTCCTAGACTCCCTCCCAAACTAGCTGGTGTATATCCCTCCACTGAAAGAGTGCACACACCTCCCTTAATAGAGGAAAACTATAGAACTGGAAGAGAGCAGGGTACTAATTTATATATCAATTGTTTGAATCTCTCTGAATTTTTGAAAAAAGGCATGCAGTTTCTTTTAAAGATATCCTATTTTAGAATTTACCCAATGGGGTAAATAAAAACTAGAAATGTATAGGAGCACAGAGAAATTCCACCATTTTGAGCTTCTTGTGCTATTATTTCCTCTACTGAGGCTCCTGGGATTGAGTCAAGCGGCAGCAAGGGAAATAGTCACCATGCCCAAATTAAAGTCTCATCGACGACATCCCAACATGAGCATTTCTCAGTTAAGCATTTCTTATCTGCAGAAGGTATCCGCTGCCACACGGGAAAGCAGCACTCTCCACGCAGAGGAAAACTGTCGCTGTTTTGGCGAAGACGGTGACAGAAGTAACAGTGCCAACTGTAACGTATGGCCTCGACTGCCACTGCGATTGCCACCTGCAAGGATACGGAGGGAAGAATTGGCAAAGGCAAAAACGCATTTCTAAAGCAATCCGGGAGCTGTGAAGATCTTATTAACTATTCTCTTACATGTGCTGGAACAAATTTTCCTACAATACACAGAAAAATCCCCAACTCCAGCAGTGGGGTCCAGGCTGTGGTCAGAAAAATAGACACTGCTGTTGCTTTTTGTCCTTTTCCTGAGCTAAAAAATGTTAAGCATTCTCCAGTAACTTCAGGTTTTGTGTTTTTCTCTTCCTCTCTGTATTTGACTCCTTAAAGCTCTAGGCCACTCCTTCATTTGATCAGCTATTTTGGATGAAACCATTTGTCACCACCCTTCCAGCTTAACAAATACGGAGAGTGCATGTCATGAATACATCAATTCTTTAGCAACGCAATGCATCCGGCCTCGAGGACACTTGGCTTATTGAATGCGCAAAGTTAAGGAAACCCTTTATATTGACAGAAAACTTACTGAGGTATAGAAAAGTTAATGAAAGCATTGCTCTTAACTAGTTATGCAATCTGGTCATTGGAGGCAATTAGAATATAGCCGGTGACATCAATCCTCAAGAAATCAGCATCTCATTTTCTACCCAGACGTCACTTCACCTACTCTAACTACCACACTCACCTTCTGAGGGTTTGTGTTGGACACTATGCAGGTGAAGAGCTTTAGGAGGAGTCTTCTGGCAAGGGTCTACTGGTAGCAGTTACTCCCAGAAGACTTCCCAGGAAGTCACTGTCTGAAGTGAAGAGAACAACAAGAAACATCACTTTCAAAGAAACAGGCAACGCAGTTGGGATCTGGACTTCAGTCTTTTCTTCTTTCATACTGACTTTATCAGGAAACTGCCTCCTTCTTACAGGGCTACACAACTATCATTCTGTTCTATGTCTCCATATTTCAGCGTCATCACCTTGATTCAGGGCTTTTCACTCTTGTGCATTTCTGAACTGAGTGGATTGTCTCAGTCCCACTAAAAAATATGTTCTCACTTTTTAAAAGATCGTTTGTCTGTAGCTAGCTGGACAGGTTGCACATAAAAAATTCACTCAAAGCAGTCTTCTTATTTATCTTTCCTCAACAAAAGCTTGCTGAAAACTTATTCTATGATGAGCACTCCACAAACTGTCCTATGTCACAAACAAGACACAGAGACTCAAAAACAAGCTAAAAATTATCCAGCTGGATTTAATCCTCAGGACTGAAACAATAGTCCAACAGATGAACCAATCATACTAACTGAGAGCTCTGAAATCGTGGTCTGATCCAGTTGAGGGTAGGATTATTGAAGAAAGACCCGGAATTTAGGAGCACTTGTTATGGTTGCAGAGCTGTGACTCACCATCACAGTAACCACAGTCACCTGGCTCTTGGATGGTTTTTAATGTTGTTTGGCTGCAACCCAATTTTGTCCTGCTTAAGAACAGCAAGGTTCATCCACACACATTCATCTTGGGTCTCCTTCCTACGAACACACAGCTCCCCGCCCACACAGGGACCTTACCTGCACGGTGCTCTGAGAGACCACACAAGTGGAGAGCTGGACTGGAAAGTTGTCAGCCCATTTTCTGGAGCTAACAGTTGAGAATTAATGCAAGTGCCTCAACAACTGCCCCTCCTCTACAGGCTCTATCTTCACCTACCAGGAAAAAAACAAGAGGGAAAATACCATTTCAGGAAAAATATCTATACACACATATACACACCTATGTATACAAATAAGCCATATTCACACATGCAAAATGTCATTCATGCAGTGTGGGCACCCTACGGTGTATTCAGATTAGAAAAGAGGGGTGTTGCCAGTTCTCTGTGTCGTGAGCACAAATGCTCATGCTCTATCTTTCCCCATGAGATCCAATGGACAGAGAGAGGGGTCAGCTAGTAACGATGGTGAGCAAGATACCTGTTCTGCTGGGTGTGGTGGCACTGCTTGTAATCCCAGCACTTGGGAGGCCGAGGCAAGAGGATCAACAAGTTCAAGGCCAGCCTGACTACAAAATGAATTCAAGGCCAGTCTGAACTACATAGTGAGATACTAACTAAAAAAAATTCTGTTCTATTAGAATAAATACCATAAAATAAAATTTTTACTACTATACAAATGGCAACAAAAATAGGGCCACTCTATTGTAAACCCAAAGGCAAGTTACACTCCATTTGTCAATTCTATTGTAAGTTATTTTATTTCTACCTCAGCTATTTTCACAAGACCATCTTTATAGGAAAATATGTATGTCAATAATATATAAATATCTAGAGAAATTTTATTACATTAAATTATTCTCTAAAGAAATAGTCTAAAAGTTGCCCCAAAGCAATACTGTAGTGAAATATATGCTTGTGTACAATAATTGAAAGTGTCCTACCAACTGTTCATGTAAAAGGCATATAAATATAATATCTCTACTTATGATTTTAAGAAAGCATGTAATACACAATAATTTTTAAAGAATTTCAATATGACTCTAATGTCAAAATGAAGAACATATTTGAATACCATATTGAGTTCCCTTAAAAATGCAGAGAACAATGAATGCCTTAAATGTGATTTACAAGTCACATTTTGTTGCTTATCCAATGGACAAATGAGAAACAGTACAATCTCAGTCAGACATGCTTTCTAAGTCGTCTGCAGAATATTACGCCAGATTTTACCAAATGTATTTTTAGGTTTTCTTCTATTGTCCTGTGAGCCATTAAGACATCTTCAAACACTAGGTTTATATAAAGTATAAAACTGTAACTTTTACCTACAAAGGAAAGCCATGCCAAAACATACAATGATCATTAACACTTGCATTTGTCTACTGTGTATACAATTACTGGTAGAAGACTGCTGTCTGCTTTATTTCAAGTTCTTGCTTGCTGAAGTTAATAAACAGCAATATTTATCAATACAATATTTTATAGTTCTGTTTTCAAACATACTTTCCTCCACATAATCTTAGCTAAGATTTCAGCATTTATTTTATAGGCCTGTACTTATCACATCTACATCTTTGCAGCAGCTCTGAACAATGTGCACACAAGAGAACTTGGTGAGGTGCCAGTGAAATGCCTTAAGGTCCTTTCTGTCCACATCTGTCAACTCTTAGCCACTGCGGCCTCTTACCTACTAGCGTGCAGCTCCTGCCCTTACAGCAGCCACACCTGCAAGGGCACAAACACCCACAGAGACACACTTCGTCTCCTGTAGCTACTGAGCATGTAAAACGTGGCTACGGGACTGACACCTACTGTTCAATGCTTCACTTTCAGTATTCACATTCAGGCTTAAGTAGCCACTGGTGTCTGGTGTCTTTTACACCGCACACTGCAAGTACAGATGTTACAGAATAAAGCTGTAAAGATTCCTAATACACTCAGACACACAAAAGATACAAGTATTTGGAAAGGTGATTAATCTTTCCAAGTGTAGAAGAATATGCCAAAAAAAGCAACAGTTTATTCTACTTTTCTAAAAGGAATATCTATTTTTCTAAAGCAGAATACAATCAAGTTTATAAGTAAAACAGTTTTAATTGTTCAGAGTCAGAAACTCAAAATTCAGCATAACTCTCCGGGTGCTATTCTGCCTACTGCTGAGAAGAGTTTTAGAAGAACTGTAGAAACCATCCATCGACCCCTTGCCTAATTATCTCGGGGTATATTGGAGAGCAGCCCACGGAGTCTGCAGGCACAAACAGCTCTAGAGACCTTGTATACCCTCCTCTTGGTAAAGCTGGGAAACACAGGGTTTGTGCTGCTAACAGCACACGAGGCCCAGGCAGTGCTGAGACCTCTGCTAAGGGCCGGAGTGCCGGTGTTTCCACCGCCACCCAGCGGGCTGGGGTGGGGGTTCTCAGAGATTTGCTTAGGGCACTGAGACACAGATCTGGCCTTGTGAGGAAATAGTTAAAAATAACTTGTAACAATAAAGAAGTACGAATCAGATCACAAAATCATTGTTACACTCTGCATCTTCGGATTACTATTGAAAAGAAATAGCTCACCATAAATCATCTTTGGAGTGGGTTGCAACGAACAACGGCTCCTGCCAGAAAACCCTTTGGGGCCAGAGCAATGGCAAATCGCTGTGCACACACAAATCTCGGCTATCAGATATATACTGAAGTTTGTCCTGAGAATTACTGCAACCAAATACATGGATGCAGACCCGGGCCAGCTGAGCTTTCTGAATTGCAAGCATCTTTCCATCAGAAGACAAAAAGAACCACACGAAGGAACTTATCTCTTAGGCAAATGTTTAGGCTAATGTAAAGCAGAAGAAAAAGATATGAAATGTCCTTAAATGGGAAAAGAAATATAGCCTTCTAAATTCACCATTTCTGCAAAGCCTGCTACTGCCGAGGGAATCTTGACAAACTGTACCAACGGTACAGGTCACATCTGATGCTTAGTGTTCGGGGGAAGAAACACTAATTTCTCTCTATATTTAAAACAGTGCTTCTCAGCCTTTTCTTTTTTATCAACCTTGGATAAATTTTTAGACATTTTTCTTTGGCTTTTAATCTATACCATCCCTGCTCAAATTTTTTAGTGGGACACCTTGGCTATATATCTATTTGCTTGCATATCTCACAAGCCAGTAAGATAACAAAGATTCTTTTTTTGATCCTCAAGAGCCATGAGGGTTTTCATTCATGAAGATTATTAACTGTGTGGCAAAGACATGCTGTACAGTAACTTGAGAAAAATAATTAAACAAGTAAGGAGATCACACAGGACGTTCCAGCCTGTCATGCATGTCTGGAGGTACCTCCCCTTCTCTTTGCTTTATTTTGGGATCACAAAGATGGAGATCAGCCCTTCAATAATTAAGAGAGACACAAGATAGAAATTCAGACTGTATTATTCACAGGTCCTGGGAGTACACTGCATGTCTGGAGTCACACACACAGAGGTCAGGAAGCACACAGGAATGGGGAGGGGGTGACGTGAAAGGGAGAGGGAGAAAGAGGGGACATATCTGCCCCAGATCTACATCCACGGATTTGTTAGAGGAGAAAGGCAGAGAGACAGACACACATCAAGGTCCTCTCCAAATAGGTCTCCCTCTGGGTTTGCTGACCAGTGTGGAGCAAGTAGCCATGAGCTCACACTGAGACTGACAGGTGGTCGCTGGAGCACGCCTGCACATTCTGCATGGGGCCTGGGGGCCAACGGTGCCAGTCAAGGGGGCTGTACACAGCTGTCCCCCTGGGGGGCCAAGGACGGCGGCATGCTGCGCCAGTCAGCAGGCAGTTATGTCTGCACTGACTGCGCGAGCACCGGGAAGAGGTACGGAACTGGACGTTACCACGGGCTGCCAAATGGATGAGAGAGGTAAACATTGAAAGTGGACACTGAATCAGCATGACAGGGTAAGCGTTTGCCGCATTCTTCCAATACTCACACCCAATGGGCCCACTGCAGAAGCCTCAGCAACACCCTGCAACCATGTGCCTCATTTGGCCCAATATCATCTTCATTCCTGAAAGAGAAAGAACCATTCAAACACCCTTGACCCCCAGTGCCTTTATGATTCAAGCTAAGCACAGGCTTATAAAAACTTCTAGAAGTATGCAATCTGTGAATGACTTGTGATACTGTTAATGCTGATCAACTGAAAATCTTCTTAAAATAGATTAAACAATTAGCTTAAAAAATCTAAGAGCTACAGATCTATCGTTACATCCATCACGAACAAACTGAACATCTGGTTTCATGGATTTTCCCTAGAGTTTTTCTTTCTTCATGTCATCAATTTTTACTCAAATCTTACTTATTTCTGCTTGCTTTTAGCTTGTTTTCTTAGTATTCCTCTTACTTTTTGAGTTGAAAGCTTGGGTTATTTATCTTTATTCCAATTTAGTCATTTAAAGCTTTGTATTTCTCACAAAGTACATCACAGTTGTATCAGATTTAGTACAAAATGTCATAGTTTAAAATTTTTCATT
This sequence comes from Dolichotis patagonum, assembly GCA_004027295.1. Lineage (NCBI taxonomy): Eukaryota > Metazoa > Chordata > Mammalia > Rodentia > Caviidae > Dolichotis > Dolichotis patagonum. The sequence goes on from PVJX010020846.1 coordinate 20,774, forward strand.
CACTTATAGGTTCCATAAAGTGTGTTAATTCTCAAATTCATTTTTCTTTTGACATCTAATTTAATTTTCCTATCAGTGTAGGAAATCTATATGATTTCAATCTTCTTAAGTTTACTGAATGCTGTTTTAGCTTAATCTCTCCTATATTTTCCGTCTACCCCCTAAGGTTAAGTTGGAGAAGGAAATTGTTACTATTCTTGAATTACCTTTTATCCATTCAATGATGTCAGCTTTTGTTTTATCTAATTTGGAGCATTATTGTTAGTGCTTATATGATTATCATTATTAAATATTCCAGAGTACAATTAACTTTCTACCATAATATAATAATTTCTTTATCTCTAAGAATATTAAAATAGCTTCTGTGCAGTATTAGTATGGCCTCTCCAGATATCTTCTATGCATTCCTTTCCTCTTTTTCTTGTCTCTCCTCTCTATCTCTGTCTCTGTCTCCGTCTCTCTCTCATAGCTTTTTCCATTCAAATTATTTGTGACTTTTGTTCAAGAGTGACTCAATGATAGACAGTCTGTAGCTATTTCATTTTTTGAAAAACATGTATTGTCCCAGTATTTTTCAAAAGTTGTTACTGTTATTTATGGGTCATGAATGGGTCATTTTCCAATTTCCTATGTCTTATGTTTGTCTGACTCTTTGTTCCTTTATAAATGCTTTTTGGTGTGTGTGGAAACCAGGTATTTTCTGTTATGCTATTTCGATTCTTTGGCAGTTCTTTTAAATGTTTTGAGTTACTTTGTTCACTGTGGTCCTAATATTTACAAAATGTATCTTAAATTATCACAATAAATTTCCGATTAAAAATAACTTTATCATATGGTTCCTATGTCTTGCAATCAATTTCAGTGAAGTAATTATTACTTATTTTGCCTGTATTCTCAATAGATCATTTATCATTGTCATCCTTAATCCAGCACATTCATAAAAGGGAGAGGTGACAGACACTAAACGCTAAGACTCTTTCCCTCTTGGGCACAACGGCCACACTATTAAGTCATGGAGACCAAGGAGCAGTATGAGCCAGCCCATGTCTAACCAGCACAGACAGACTCTCATTATCACTGGAGTGTTACAGTTCCCGAAGAACATCAGCACTGCCATATGCAGGCAAAGTGCTTATCAGGAGAATTCCCACTGTGTCTCCAGAAAGGATGGTAGAATTATTCCTAATAATTCCCTTCAGGTTATATCTTAAGAGCAATGCATAAAGTTTTTCATATGAAACCAATTTTTAGGATGTGTTGACCTGGGGGAATAGAGTAAAAATGCGAGAACATGAGAAGTGTATGTATCCATTTATCAAACACACACCAGAGAGGCTCATTATGAGTCTGCACTAACTTATTTATAACTGAGATGTTTCTGGTATCATCATAATGCAGACAGTGCAAAAATTCTGGGGGAGAAAAAAGAATCCCCATATGATTCACCAGGTAACTAATGTCTTATACCATTTGAATCAATGGACTTTGGAAAACAAATTTGATTCTAATTTACCTAATAAATAAGAAAAATCACTTAGAAAAATACATTTATTAAAAATAGGATGTTGTTTCTGGAAGGCATCATTTTGATCTTTCACACAGAAGTTGGTGACAAAAACTGTATTTCTTTGGCGTGAATAAGAATTCCAAGCAGCAAAACATTCCTTTCTGTCAACATCATTGGCAATCTACAAACAATAGAGAATCTGGGGAACTGGAAAGCCAAACTTACCTAATAATGAATATTTAGTAACCAGCAGTTGTAAAGAATTTTCCAGGTAATCACTTAACCATCTGTATGACAAGAACAATTAACACTCACTCCATGGAATGTGGACATACAGAAATAAAATGAAATAGGATAATAGAAAATAAGAATAAAATGAATTAAAACTAAAATTTGTAAAATACGTCTTAAAGTTTATTTAGTACACCCACCATCTAAAATTAAGATCTTTAAAAACATTAAAATTGCACTGAAGTTCTACAAAAGTGGCCAAGAAAATTCATATAAAAATGAGAAATAGAAACTTAATCATTTTACATCTAAAATCCTTGTAGTTGAAGCTAGCATTTATTTGTGTATGAAACTGCTCTCAGCTGATGAGAAAAAGAAATTATCAGTGAACACTAGTGCCTATTAGCAAATAACTTAAAATATACTATGAAGATTCCACATGTGTCAACTTCTCAGTTTCTATATACTTATTTCACTTACTTGAGAAACTAAAAGTAAAAAGCTTTATTCTCTTTAGATTTAAACCATTTCCTTGCCTTCAAGAGACCAGCACTACCACCAATGACTAGCCTCAAAGCTGCCTAGTACTGCTAAGGTGCAGGGTCATTGCAACATTACGATACTCTTAAGAGGAATGTCGGTATTTTCAGAAAAATGCTTACCATATGAGAACTCCTCTTTAATCTTAAGATTGAAAGTGAATTTTTCCTCCTACTTTCCTTTGTGTCACAACAGAATGGAAAGAATAAATTTATCCACGTGAAGCCCAGTTCTCAGTGTTCTTTTACCTGCAGAAAGAAATATTATATATAAATGAATATGAAAAAGAGTCTGTTCATTTCTCATACTTGCACAAGATAGGAGATTTTATTCTAAATGTGGATACAAAATATAGTAACTTAAAATCCCTGTAAGATATTTTAGATATTATTTGAAGTTAAGAAAAGCACATTACCTTCATGAGTGATACCTCAGACAGATCGACTGATTAATAATGGCCAATACTATTTGTGTTAATAAACTGTTCACACATTATTGTGGATAGTTTAAAAATATCCAAGTCATACAAAAATAAGTTTATTAAAAATAGATGTTACCCTAAGAGTACATTGTTTTGTTCCTTCACAGATGAAGGTGACACAATCAGCACTTCACAGGTCTGCGACGACATTCCAGGGAATTCTGACATGCTTCACCTACCAAATACAGAAGAAAGAAGAAAAATTATTATTGGAATCCAAATATTGAATATTGTGATCAAGTATTGTAATCCCTTTGCTAATCTTTCTCACAATTTGGAAAGTTATATTTGCATTGAAATGTTATTGGAATCCCAGCAAGTGATTTCCAATTTACCACCCTCAATGAGACCCACAGTGAGAGTAACGACACCAAGACATTCAAAGTTAAGGGCTGCCACGGGGTCCTGAGCCCAATCCGAGTGAGGATATGGGGACAGAGGCCTTAATCCAAGGCCTGCCCCCGAGTTTATTATCTTGTGAAGAAGGGAGTGGTTTGAGGATGAGTGACAGGGAAGACAGCGAGAACTACCTGTGTAGTTTCAGCTGGCTAGCCAGCGGGAGAGAAGCATTTTTGTAATATGCAGGGAGATACACAGAAAGACCAGTCTGCATAACCCGACTCAGATAGCGCATGTATGAATTTAGGAGCCTGTTGCTTCAGTTTGTGATATGTAAACTTCTGCGCCCTGGGGAGTCACAGCCTCTTACCTTGAGGTTCGTACCCAGTTGACACTCCTGGAGGTGACGGCTCTGCCATCCCACCGCACTTCAATCTTCTACAGAAAGCACCATACAAGGAAACAGGAAGCTGTCAGGTAGGCCTCTGGGATTACATACCAGCACCTTGGCTACCTTACCCTTATTTGCATCACTTAGAGTCAATTAAAGGAAAAAGAAAATAGCATAGCCCCCTCTGTATGCATCAGCATATGGAAATAAGACTCGTTTTAACTAATGTTGTAGCAATTGTTCTACATTCTATGGGAGTTGTTGAAATTGTCTCCTATAAATTTGAAAACAAAATTTTGCTAACTGATCATTTAGTTATAAGCAACTGCAAGAATTCATATAAGACAAAAAGAATGATATTCACTTGACCATCTATATCACAAAAACAAGAATGTTTGTATCTTTGGGGCTGGAGATTTAGCTCAGCGGCATAAGCACCTGCCTGGCAAGTGGGAGGTCATGAGTTCGATCCCTGGTGCCAAACGAACAAACAAAAAATTAAAAAAATAAAGAATGTTTGCATCTTTGACCACAAGAGCATAAAATATTTAATAAAACAATCATCCCAAAGTTTCCCCAGTATATCTACTTCAAAGCATTTATCATAATGATCTCTCTTTGAACACAATATATAACACTGAACATGCATGAAGTTGTCCAATAAACTCTACATGAAAATGTACTTGAAATATAATCATTTCACATCTACACTGTTTGTTGTATCATGTAGTTAAGACAGCACCAAAAAACCACACAAACCACTCGCTTTTCGAAGGGAAAGACTAAAAACAAAGAAACACTTGTCTCAGCCCTAATGCCTGAACTGTTAAGAAAATTTAACCACTGCTGTATGATTCCACATACAGCACCTTCATGCAGAAGAAGTCACTTCTGGAAGCTGTGTGGTTCCTGGAGCTCCCTGGGGCTCTCAGGCACGCAGATCTTCACACCGTGCCTCTGGAGTCCGCACATGCGAAGTGCTGAAGAAGCAAAGCTATAAATCAGACATGCAAATGGGTACGAAGCTCACGAAGACAATTCAATTTAACCAACTGTCCTTTCATTCATTTTCGAAGATTCATAGGCCTCGGCCGGTCTTTGTACAGTGAGACCTGGAAGTGCACACAGGAACAGTACTCTCTGTGAGCGTGTGCCTCATCACATGCTATGGCTCTTGAACCTTTTGTTGAAGCCCTCCTCTCAACACCTGCAGTGTGACATAGAACCAGCTGTGCAACTCACCTCTCCCAAGAGGAAGCCTTGACCTCCCCACGGGTTTGGTAGGCCACAGACAGCTAGCAGCGTGAGGACAGTACTCACGGAAACAGCAGGATCAGTCAATGGATGATCCCCACTGTGGGCTGGGAACCAGAAGGGCACAATGGCCCTGGAACTTCCCTGCTAACTACCACGTGGCCCCTAACCCAGGATCAGCACCACCACTACTACTGCACACTGCCAAAGCCGGCACCTCTGGAGACTGGGTCATGTTTATAAGCTGCTCTCCTCCCCTGCACTAAACGTTTATGACAAGACTTCTTTATCACGCTTCTCTCTGCTGCCATGGTCCCAGCCACCGCAGAACATGAAAGCTGCGGGTACACGCCCCGTGGCAGAGTACCAAGGCAGCTTAGCTCATGGCCTCATAGCCTCGGTATCTCCTTCTGAGTTCTGCTTTCAGTAAAAGTTAACCTTGGACTCACTGGATGTGACAGAGCTGCTCGCTGGTAAGACAGGACAGACCAGAAGACACGGGAATTCTACATGAGTGCTGTGGTTCTCTAAGTGGGAAGTCTGGGATCCCGTCACTGCTGACCAGGACAAACCCCAGTACAAACCCAACATGGCCACTGGAAATCTGAGTCATCAAATAATCCTGAAGGACATCCAATCGGTCCCTAATAATTCTTAAGGAGCACCATGTTCCACTCCTGGCCCAGTGGGAGTAACTGCCAGCTGACCCACCCATTACCTATCCCCACCACCTCGCTAGCCTTCGCTGCACAAGTGTGCTGGACCTCAGTTAGGTTGACAGTATAGGTTGTTCACTCATTTTGTTCAGCTTTCCAAGGAATGCATTTATGAGTGTCATCACTGATCCAAGCACATTCATAAACCCTATAAAGTAGGAAAAGTGCAGCCACTTACCTTCATCAGACACCCACTGTCACCCCAAGCAAGTCAATCCACAGGCCTTCAAAGACTCGCTGAGTTCAGGATCTCAGGATTCACAGTTCTGTCTGGACCCCTGCAGTCCATCACAACTGGGAAATGCAGAAGAAACACATGCTTGCTGCAGGAAAGGAAAGAGGTACCCAGAGCATGAGGGACATGCCATTCCCTCTACTGTGTTCTTACCCACGTGGATCCACGTGCCTCATCACTGCTGGTGTAGTACAGCCAGACATGCACACATGGAACAAGCATTCACTGAGAGTGCACGCGTTGTCTCACTAAGGAACACTGATGTCCGGCCTCTCAACAGAAAGCCGCACTGCAGGTGTGCAGGGAGCCTATCTTCTGCCAAAGACAGTCTTCACCTCTGAGGGGCCTTGTAGACCGCGGGCTGCTGGCACAAGGGGCACAAGGCTGCTCTGTGACTCCACGCAGCTGGCCATGTAATAGTCCCTCCCATGGACTGGGCACAACTGGCCCTGGAAACTCTCCCCACTGACCAGCACACGGTGAAATGGAGCACAGCACCGCACCTGCTCTGGGCAATGTTCACGAGCTGCTCCAACCCCACTCACCCTCCTCACCCTCCTCAGCTGCCTCACTCTTCTCTCAGTCAGTGCAGAAGACAAAAGCTGCCGGCACAGGCTGTGGTAGATGTGACAATCAATGACCTCAGCATGCGAGGTCATTTTACTGCGCGGCTCACAGCCTCTGCACCTCCGCTGCCCTCCCTTGTTCTCTCTTCAGCAAAGACTAAAAAGAAACCTGAGCCACATACTGTAGGCTATCTGTGGCTGGCATGTGGCAGTCAAAAGACATGGATACACTGAGCATCCTTACGTGCTATAGCCACTAGGGAGGGTAGCCAGGGACCTCAGAGCTGTTGCTGACCGACCACTGCCATGGGACTGAAACCCCAAGATACCAAATCACTCTGATGGGCGTGCGTGCACTCTCTTCCTCACACTTCTCCCACCTGCTAACTGTTCAGCTCTTTGTGTTTCTCCAGGCCACCGCCACAAGGTAAAGTGCATACATACTCTATGGATTTCTGTTGGTGAGCAAAACCCCAGTGGTTACCAACAGAGGATCTTTGTCCACAGATGATGCCCTATTACCTTGGGTACAACAACCACCAGAAGACCCCAAGCCAGTGTCAAGGCTTGCTTGGGGAACCAATCCAAACCACATGTCCTCTAGAAGAATGGAGGACCAAAATTATCAGGTCCACTAATGCGGAAGGTTAGCAGCTAGGCTGAATGTTCCCAGCGAGCTCAGCCACCTACAAAGACTCCATGTGCCTAAGCCCTGGGCAGTGAGAGGATGGCCAGGCATTCAAACAAGCCACATGCTGTGCCCAAGAGTCCCAAGAATCCACAACGCCTGAGTAAGGAGGGCCATATGCTGGGAGGTTCCTGCAATGGGAATTAATGATCAATTGTTCTCTTCCACCCTCTATTTCTCTAGTCCCCACTGGGGGCACATGCTGATCTCAGCTCTATGACAATGACAGTACTGACTTTTCATTCCTTTTGTTTAGCTTTCCAAGGAATCTATGTGTGTGTGTCACCATCAGTCCAAGCACATTCTTGAGTACTACAAATTAGGAAACTACAAATTAGGAAACATTCTTGAGTCCTACAAATTAGGAAACTACAAATTAGGAAACTCTTACAAATTAGGAAACTGTGAGCTTCTGCAGGAAGTCATCCACCATCAAATAACACAATCTACTTCAGACACATCCCAGGGTTTGCTGACCTCTGTGGGGATCTGAGGTGTTTCCAACTGAGCTTTGGAGTCCATCACACAGCAACACGACCTGGGAAGTACAGAAGAAACACAGGCATTCATCAGAAAAGCGTATGTGTACATAGGTCACAAGAACAAAGCAATTTGGCCTTTACCTTCTTATCTTCTATCTAGAATCCATGTGTCTCAGCTGCTTTTGGTACAATACAGCCAGATGTGTACATGAGACATGCATTCATTGAGAATACATGCACCAGCACAGCTAAGAGCACAAAGCTAGATCCTCTTATCAACGTGCTGCTCATACCAGCAACACTGTACAACAGCTACAGAAATTGCCTTCCACAGAAGCAAGTCTTGCATTCTTGACTTGTCAGCCACAGTCTACGGCAAAAAAGGTACAAAGCCACATGGAACGCTGGGCACACAACGCCCCACTGTTCACTAGGTCTTCTCCTTACTGACACATGCAGTGTAAAAACAGGAAGCAGCACCCGTGAGACCTTCTGACATCCTGCCCGAGTCAGGGCCTCTGCAACACTGAGCAATACTCGCTTCTGCTCTACTGCCCTGCCTCGAACTCATTCGCCAAAACCCTCTGTCAGCCAATGTACGGCACGAGAGCTGCTGGCATACATCCAGTGACAGTCATCAGAGAACAGTGTCACTGTGTAAGTTTATTCTTTCTGTATGCCTCACAGCCTGTACAAATCACTTTTTGTCTTCAGCTAAAACTGTACTCTAAGCTCACAGGGCAGGGATGCTGGCACCTAGGACATGATGGGCAATAGACACACTGCAGCCTATGATTGTTAGGGTGACAGACAGGGATTCCAGAAGCATGACTGACCTACATCTGCCATGGGCCCTAACTCCCTGTGACAGCTGTTGGAATCATCTCTCACAGAATCACTTTGAAAGGTGGCTACAACATAAACGCTCAGTACATCACCCCCCATACTTCTCCCGCCTGCGGTAGCCGGCTAGCCATCCTTTCACGTTTCCCCATAGCATCTCCAACAGGGAAACCATACACCTGTTCTCAGTCTTTCCCCAGGGACCAAATTCCAGTGGTCACCCTCTGACAGCAGTGCCCATCGACTGTAATGCACTGCCCTGGCTATTGACATCCCCTAGACAGACCCACAAAAGGAGCCAAGCCAATGTCAAGGCCTGTCTCAGGCTTCTGTTTCAACAACCAGTTTTGTCTCCTTCTAGGGGACAAAAGACCAAAGCAACAAGACGCAGCAAACAGGATGTCAATAAAGAAGTAGGCTAACAGCTAAGCTAACTCCTCCAGAGACATCTGTTTTTAGTTGTTGCTTTGATATCTTTGTGACAGGTCATGGAAATCATTATCACACTGAAGTGCAAGAATCTAGACCCTCTAAGCAAAGCCCTGCTCCCCTCATCTGCAGTGTGACGAAGAAACAGTGGCAGAGCACAAGAAAGTGCTCCTCAGTGGGGAACCCGCAGGCCACAGATTGCTACAGGTACAGGACTACACAGGACCACGCTTCTCTGCCTCCAGCACCCTTCTCTGCTCTGCCCTTAGTAATCGCTAACACCACACTCACAAGTTGTGGACCTGCTGATTGCTGGCACGTGACAAGCAGAAGAGATAGACACACCAGATCTCACACAAGTGCTGTGGCAATTAAAGCAAATGGTTAGGAATCCCCAAGCCATTGCTGACCATCAGTTGTCATGAGTCCAGATACCAGAGACAGCTACCAAGTCATTCTGATGAGAAGGCCTAAGAAGGGCCGTGTCCTACTGCTGGCCCAGCCGACCACTGCTCTCAATGGGAGTCACTGCCAGTGGCCTCATCCCAACCCCTCATCTCTCTGGTCCCTGCTGCAGAAGTGTGCTGGACCTCAGTTTGATGAGAATGACGGAATAGGTTTTTCACTCATTTTGTTCAGCTTTCCAAGGAATGCATTTATGAGTGTCATCATCGATCCAGGCACACTCTTGGGGGCTAGGAATTGGGAAAATGCGTTTACCCATAGAGCTGTTTACCATCAGCAGCCATCCACCATTAACCAAAAGAAGCCTCTTCACAAATGTCTCCGGGTATGCTCACCTTCTTTGGGTCTCAGGATAGGGAGGTCTTCCTGCTAGTCCTCTGGAATCCATCAGCTAGCAATGCCACCTGGAAGCTGTAGAAGAAACACAGGCATGTTTGAGCAAAGCAGATAGGTAAAATGCTCACAAGGTCGATTCTGTTCAGCCAACTGCCCTCTTACTTGCTATGTGAGGTGTATGTGCATCAGCTGGTCCTTGCATAGTCTACCCAGACACACACTACGGCGTGTTCGCTGACAGGACACACCTCACTACGCCAAGGAACACCATTCCAGTGGTCGAATGTCTGAACATCCATCGGTGTTCACAGGAGAATTTCTTGGTTGACCCACGGAATCTGCACCTTCTGTATGCCTTTCTCCCTGTCACCTATGGTGTTTTATCTCTACTACTCGAGGAGTTGCCATGGATGACTGGCCATCAGCTTTGTGAGTTTGGACCCTTGGTCCTGGTGGTGCCAGAGGATCACCACAAGTCTCACATGCTGGCGAAGCTCTGTGCTTACGGCTGAGGACTGCAAGCACATCGCAGTGCAAGGAGTCGATGCTGTCCTTAGGGCCTTGTGGTGTAACCAAGACCTGAGTCTGCACTGGCTGGAGATGGCCTGTGGGGTTCCACGCCTTGTGCAGACTGTGTGTCCCTGAAGAATGGTGCAGAGGCTTGGGAGCCTCCAGGACCTTCATCATCTTGCGGTGTGAGTGGAAAACATGCTGGCATCTTTGAGTGTGCATGGGTCAAAGATGACACCCCAGCTGCTTTCCTTGGAGCTGAACAAAATGGTGAGAAGTCTAAACCATCATTCCCAGCATGCCTGAGGTTCAGCATGCCACTAGACACAGGGCTGAGGGAGCAGGGCCCACATTTCTTTTGCCACTCAGAGTTCATCATAGGATGGTCTCTGTCTCCATGGGCATCAGGTGGGCCCCACTCAGCAAGTCTGTGGTTGAGGCAATACCTGAAGTGCTCATGTGACGTGAGTTTTGTGGAAGTAATAAGTGCTGAAGACTTAGAGATTTTCCTTTGCCCTCCTGTTTGGTGGCGCAGTCAGTGCCTACAGTTGGTGGGCCCTGGCAAAGCCTGACTCTGCTCTGGGCCAGGTCCTCTTTCTCTTGGAAAAGGGTAAGACCAGCCCCCGAGCAGAAGGTGGTTCCGTCTGAGTTAGCTGACTGTGGACAGGGCCTAGAAGATGGACGGTGAATGTGTCAGAGGAAGTGGGGACCAAATGCAGGGGGTGCTCGGCAGTGCTGGTCCTAGGGAGGAAGAATCGCTCACTTCTGGGTGCACCACTGCTTGGTGGTGGCACAGACAGCCCTGACGTTGACAACTGCAGGAAACCCTGACTTGGTCATGGCATGGGCCTGCTTGGGAGCTCCCGTAGGGCCCCTGGCATGGCTCTTGCCCTCATCTCCCCTGGAAAGGAAGTACCTACAAAGGGAACGGTCAGTGTGACTCTGGGGTGGCTCCTCTGGGGTGGATGAGGAAAATCTACCAATTCTCCGTGTGTGCCCAGGCCTGCTCTGGGCTATGACGGGCCTCTGACTGGCAGGCGCTGACAGTTCTCCACTGTGCTCTGAACTAGTTCCTTATTCCTGTGGGCAGTGTCAAAGACCAACCCATGAGGGGCTGATCTTCTCTCTGACTGCTGACTATGGGTAGGGCCTGGTTGATGATGCCTCTTCCTCTTCCTAATAACCAGAGCATTTGTGCAGGACTGGGTGCATTTGTGCTTGCCCGCCTGTTACGGGTCAGCCATGAACAGCCTTCCAAGCTGGGGTTAGACTCTTCTGAAGGCTTTGTCTGAGGGTGGAATACCGAAGGACAGCACTGGTGCAGATTCCATGGGTCAAAAAAGAAATCCCTCCATGAATGTAGACGGATTTCAGACATTCTATCATGGAAACAATGGGCAGCACTAAAGCCCAAAAGGGACCTTAGGAGGAACTCAGCAAGCCCTGTCTTACATTCCCTCAGCTACATGAACAACACAGAGACAAGGATCTACTCAACCAAGTGTGTGGCCAGCCTCTGCTAACTGAGCACATGTTCCAAAGGCCTATGGGACAAGAGGCTGACCTGTGACACACACTGCATGGTCTGAGGCCTGTGAGATGTGAGGCCGGGGACGTGGACCCTGCTCCTGCAGTCCCTGCATGTGGCAGTGTGCTGGACCTCAGTCATGATGAAGACGACGGTTCAGAGCTCTCACTCATTTTGTTCAGCTTTTCCAAGGAAAGATTTTTGGGGTATCATCATCGATCCGAGCACATGCAGAGATGCCTCAGGTGCCTCCAGTCCATGGGGGACAATGCAAGCCCCCCAACTAGAAGAGCTCGAAGGCCCTGCAAGACCCAGGGCCCCGCCACTGTGCCCCAGGAGCACGGTCCTCACAGTGTGACAGCCACGGGCCGTTTCCAGCCTGTGAGGACAGAGCTCCTGGTGTCCAGCACGTCTTTACCAACACACCCACAATTGCCAAGGAGATCCCTTACC
>PVJX010020847.1:0-32766 GCA_004027295.1 Dolichotis patagonum
GAGGGGGAGGACAATAACAAAGAAAAGAAAAAAAAGAAAACAAAACATAACAAAAGAAAAGAGCTGTAAGGACAGCAGAGCTATGGAATGACCTATCATTGGCATAAAATCTACTGACTACTACATGGTTTATGTCATCTGAGCCCAGTCAGAACGTTGACTCTTCTAACCTGATTCTGAGAACAAAAATGATATTTTAAATTTTCTTTTAATAGTTGAATGTAGGTATCTGTTAATCTGCAATCAATATAAAAACTGTGATATATCTTAAACATATTTCCAATGTGTTCTTTATAACACTAATTCTAAAATACAGACTTAAAAATTGGAAATATAATGGTTTTTTTAGTTAATATCTTTTAACAGAAATCACTTCTTAGGAGTTGCAACTTTATTTTGCCATCTATTATTGTTAAGCAATACAGAAGAAAAAAATAAATAAATGGATATTGAAGTGAAAACTTCCGTGTGATTGTGAACACAGTAGTTGTTTGTGAGAGTATGTATTGTGAGTTCAGTCATTCACCACAGGGAGAATTGATGTGCACTAAAAAAATGAACAACTAAATTCATAGAGCCACAGAAAGCTATCAACAAGAATAATGCACCTACCATTCCAAAATGGTATAAAGTCTAAGGACATGAGACAAGGGCATTTTCAAGCAACAGAGTCTGAAGGCGGACAATAGCCTTATGCATATCAAGTAGATTGTGAGGTCAATCTGTAAAAAATATCACAACACAGGTTAGTGCCTGCCTCTGACACCCTGAAAACACCTTTTGAGAGTAGCCCAGACATTACTCCACATAAACATCACTTGGTGCTAAAGAGGGAATCTATTTTTGTGGCACGCATTTGATAGGTTTTCACAACAAATATAAATTATAAAAAACAAAGGAGGCTACATGTATTTTAATATGAGATGTGATCTCTACATTTCTTTAAATGTAAGAAGAAGGAAAACTATTTTTTTTAGGCAACAGAAATTTTTTTAAGTCTGCAATTTTTCTATATACTTTTAACATATTTTCTTGATAAATTTTTAAGACAAAAAAAAACCTATGCTTTGATTTATTTTACAATTCCATTAAGTCCTTAACATTTGTTTGTTTGCTGGATTCTTCCCTTTTCCCCGCCATACAATCCCTATTTCCAGTTCTCCCTGGATTACTAAATAGTTTCTCTGTATATTTAGCCTCAGATTTAGAGGCTTTTCCTGTATTCCTATGCTTTCATCTCCCTATGTGTAATACTCTAATATTTCATATCATAGTCAATAAGGAATACCCAGCTATCATCATCTAAAATGGATGAAAAGTTAAAACACATTAGCAGAGGGCAATGGGCCAATGTCTTCCTAGGTTGTCCGGGTTAGCATCAAGATGGTGACCACCTGGCTCTGCCTCCCAAGTGGAGTGCTTGGAGTACAGGCGTGCACCGCTATGCCTGCCAAGCTTCTCACATTATAGAAGAAGGACCTAGGTTAGGGCAGAAAACTAAGCACTGAGTATCCACAGCAAGAAAGTTTAAGCCTTTCCTGGAATAAAAGGTGGACTTTGGCTTTAGACTATGAGGCTGTGCTTTAGACTCTCTTTTGGAGGACCTGATATTTTTCACACAGCTTTTGCCAGCTTAAAATGGTATTTTCTCCAGCCTCATGTGTGTCTTTTCTAACATTTCCAAGCAATAGCTTATTATAGCAAAATTCCAACATATAATAAATTTAGAGTGCCCAAGGGAATCTTTAAAAGGCTTGATGAAGAACTATAAAAGAGCTCCTAATTCCTATAAATAAAAATGTTTCTCAAGCAAAAACAGCAAGTGGTGGTACTGACACTTACTCCAAATATTTTGTTTACATTGCTATCACCAAAAACAGGTCAAAGAAAAAGTCTCATTACAGAAAAGTTAGAAGATAGAAAGCAAATTAAAAAAAGAAAATGAAAAAGCTTTCTACTGTCAGCTTTGCTATTCAGAGTCAGGTTCTATGGAGCCCAACTCAACAGGGAAGCATTTCCCATGAGGAAGTATGTTTTCAGAGCATCAGTCCTATAAATTCAGAGACATGAGTTTTTCCAGATAGACCAGCACCTCTCTTCAATCTATGAATGAAACAAATCATTTATTCCAAGATTTAGAAATACTCAGTTATACCATTCTCACTCCAGCAGTCTTCCCTAAACCTTCTCTCTTTCTCTCTCCTCTGCTTAATATTTATTATTCTACACTTTAAGTGCATCTCCTCACTTTTTCTTTTGTCTTTGTCCTCTTGGTTTGCTATTAGTTAACCCAGGAGAACTTTTCAAGAAAACATCCTTAGCTTTGTCTTACAAAACCTTTGTGTCCCCCTATGGATTTCCATGTGAAGTCTCAAATCTTCAGTGTTACTGACTTGTCTTAAAGCTGTATTCTGCCTTTTTACCCAGTCCACATCTTACTTGATGTAGCAAAAACATTTTAGGGACAGGTATTTATTAGAGAATTTGACATTTCACTATTATAAAATATGTATTTTAATTTTAATTTTCATGCACCCATGTACTAAGAAAGTCTCTATGCCAGAAAAGGAGCAAACACCCATTCTTTGTGTTTATATGTTTATGAGGTCACCTATCACACTGTGGCTATAGTAACATTAAGCATTTGTGAAATGCCTGTCATATTCAGAATACATCCAGTGTCTACCGAAAATACGTAGTTGAGCTCATGAAACCTCAATGAGCTTCTAGACTACAACTCTATAGCAGGTATAGAAACTTCTAGAGTAACATTTAAATATGGCTGAGTATCCAAATGAGGGCATGCTACATATTTACATATGTAGTTAATTATTTTTTTCTTAGTAGGAACAAAAGACATATCCATTATATGAAATAATATAAATATAAAAATCAAATTGGTTGGTATGACAATGAAAATCTTATTTTCATAAGGACTGTAATATATGTAAATATTATCTATCTAACATTAGAGTAGCACTGTCCAGGATGTATGGAGATTTTTATATCTGTTTTGGAGGTGACTGTAACTGAAAATTAAATCAGTTATCAAATTACATGACTTTATCTCTAAATTAATTGAGTAATGATACATAACTTACCAATTTAAAAAATTTGAAAAACAACATCAATCATTATTTACTTAAAATAGTAGTCCCGAATATATGTATATGTGTATATGTCTGTGCATGTGCATGTATAGGTGTAGGCGTGTGTTGTATGTTTTACATATGGGAACTAGAGATGTGGCCATTCTAAAATAAGCAGAGTCTTCTGTTCAGTTACTCATTAAATTCTTAGTAATACAGTGTATACATTTTAAAAACAACTATTAAATATCTCCTTTAGTGTTAGGCATTTGAAGAAGCATAAGCATCAAATAAAGAATTAGAAAGATTATATTTCCCAGCATGATCATATCGGTTCAGCAGATGACTTCTCAGTAAAAGTATTATGCCATTGCTTGATAAAACCTTTTTATTAGATCCAATTTCATTACATAAATAAAACAAAAAAATGAGGAAATGTGGTCAGAATCTTTCATTCATCCACAGCATGTTTTCCTTAAATTCAATTGTACAATCCAAGATAGTCTGAATTGTTTTATTAAACAATGAATGTGACAGGGCCTTTTCTGTGGAAGAGGCTTGAGTGGTTGAACATGAATTGTGTTTAGTGAAATATCATTTCTGCTTCAAAACTCTTCCACTTACTTGTATTTTTCTATTTATTTCTTTTTTTTCTTCATCATATATTTTTAATATTCTCTTAGTGGAAGGGTTATTGTAGCCTCAGTGTTAAAATACTAATTATAAACATCTACGTAACAAATGAATAATCCTTGCTCAAAAAGGAAAGAGCAATTTATGCAAAACAAGAAGGGTTAGCATTTGAGGTAAATGAAACCAAGACAAATCCTTAATAATCATGCTTATCCAAAGAACTTGAGAGAAACAAGAACACAGAACTAACCTTTGTAAAGTGGGATTAAATCAAAGGCTGAGTGTCAAGAAGAGAGCATCGGAGATAGTCACAAGGTCCCTTTTTATGCGCTTGCTATCTCAAATATAGAAGGGGATAAAACTCTCATGTATTACAAGCCAACTTGGACAGATGTTCAGAAGACACCATTGATTAAAGAGCACTTGTTTTGCTGAAAAATTAATTCACTGTGATAGATGAGTACTTCACTGAAAATGAAAATTTCATCTTGCTTTATTTTAATATCTTCAGTGCATAATTTGAAAGGTACAAAACTCGATGTTATTTGCTCTGAAATATTTTCAGCATTTTGTAAAGTCATTTAAATGCTATTTTCTGTGAATGGGAAAGTTAATGAATGAATATGCTTCTTGTATCTTAAAGCTGACTCATCTCTTTAAATTTTATGATCTAGTTCTTCAGGAAATACAACACAAACAAAAGAATATATATCTATATGTATCTATATATAGATATATATGAGTTTAAAGCCTTTGAAAATTCTCAAAGTGACAAAATGCCCAGGATATCCAGTAATCTCTTTTTCTGTCAAAAAATGTTTATTTTATGTGTTAATATAAAACAGAATTTGGGTCATAATTTTATCATTACTTAGATCTGAAATTCATCACTATAATTATAAAATTTAAGCAAGATTTTAAACTATGTATCTATTATTGCAAAAAAAAATTACGAGTACCAGCAAGTGAAGACAACAGTAGCTTCTTATGAAACAAAAGCAAAATAAACATACAATAAAGATGGAGTTTTATGATCATTAAAATCAGCATCACTATTCAGATTCATATTTAATTTTGTTGCCAATTTAATTACACTGTTTTGATTAATATATTTTAAATAATTGCCATCTAGCATTGTACCAAATGAAGTAATGACATGTAGTCTCACAAAAGATTGAATATACTATATCAAGCCAAAGGAATTCAGAGATAAGCTACATACAAGTGCTTTTGAGTGTTGCAGATCTTAAGTAGTGGGGCATTACTCCCTGAAATCACATATCTAGATGTTGCTGGGTCCGTGGGATCTCCCTCCAGAAATCAAGGTTTATTCCCCAGCTACTGGAGATTCTGCCAGCAGTTGGTTCTCTCTACCTGTGTCCTCTGCTTTGCCAATTGACATCTTCTTCACAGGGTCAGCTTGCAATGAGTAACTCATCATGACCTGTGTTAAAAGGCCTGGCCTCTACCTCAACTCTACACCAGCTCTAGAGGTTACACGGGCATCATTAGAGGCCTTTCTATGAATGGTTCTGCAGCCCAGCGCCTCCTTCTGAGCAGCTCTGTCTGCAAGTGCTCATTTTCATAGATTTTAAACACCAGAAAACTGTGTAATAAAGGTGAAATTTGATATCATTTGGAGAATCAGTTTCCCAATCTTTGCTTTCAAACATTTCTTATAAATACAATTCACTTTATTTTATAACTGAACACGTATATATTACTTCATGCCATTGTATCTTTTTATTTTAGCCTTCATAAAAATCTAACAAAAAAAGCATTTCTTTTCATTTAAGTTTGAATTTTTCTACAATTGCCTTATTACCCATATTTCTTCATCTCCCCAAACATTTTTTTTCTGAATCCTTGGTAACTAGAGACCAACCATTAGCCCACAAAATGCTCAGTATTCTCTAATACATTCTAACCAGTTTCTTCATCTTCTTTTACTAACCAAAAAATCTCCCTATTTCTCCAAAAGTTCATTCATTCCCTCAAGAGTTCCCTATAGTAATAACTGGTCAGTGCAGTGTGACTTGTCGCACATAATTATCCCTACTCTAAATTCACTCACATATTGGAAATTTGTACCACTAGTCTGTATCCTTGTCACATTTTTTTTTGCTTAATCTTAGAAAAGTTCTGTGTGATTCTGCATATTATTTAAAAAATGCATCCCTTGTATGACATAAAAATGTATATTCCTTGTATTCTTTAAAAGTTTGTATTTTTTATTATTTTTATAGCTGATGCATTGTTCAGATTTTCCTTGCTGTGCCAAAATATCTAACATGCACCTCTTAAAGGAGGAAAAATTTATTTTGACTTAATAGTTTCAGAGGTTTCAACATTTAAGGCACAAGCTCCTTGGAGTAACAGTATGGTAGGAGAATGCTGCTAACTTCATGTTAGCCAGAAAATCTCCAGGAAGGGATAGAAGCAGCAAGATACTAAATCAGATAGGAACAGTGTTAGAGGCCTTGAAGCTGCGTACATGTGCGGGGCTGTGGCGTGGCCTGGGCAAGGCTGAACTGGGGGTGGAGAAATGCTCCCGAAGGCAAGAAAGGCCACAGCTGAGGCCACCTGGAGATTTGCTAGATAGTTTTCTTACTTAGCGCTCTCTGTTGCTCACAAGGGTCCTTGCACTTTGGCCAAGATACTGCTCAGGTTTCCTGCATTTCCCACTCAACTCCTTCCTTGTTTTGAATAAACACGGGCAGCCCAGGGGCAGTCAGTCAGTCAGTCGGCTATCGGAGTTACCAACTCTGCAGAGGACTTTAGTCCTCCTGGAGCCCTAAAGATCGTGCTGCTTGTTTCATTGCTTCGGGCCTTCACTATGCACTTGTTTGGGGGCTGGGGGTTCTAGGCACAGACCCCAACAGAACAGGACATATAATCAAAGTTTTGCTCCTAGAAATTTCCTTCCCCAAATCAGATTATGCCTCCTAAAAGAATAGTGTCAGTTACTAACTAATCAGGGATGAATCATTGATGAAGTTAGTTCCTCCATGATCTAATTGCCTTCCAAAAACTCCACTCCTGACACGTGAGCTTTTTAAGGGATATTTTTAATTTTAATTTAATTGGTTCATTATTTCTCTCTCTCAAGACAGTTGCTTTAAATATCTTGGTGATCTCAATATCTTTATTATTTATTCTCCCTATGATCTAGCTTTTCAGTTCTCAAGATGTTCAAAATCAAAAGTCTGCTTCCCAGTCTTTATCTTTGACTTTGTCATTACCACTGACTTTGTCGTTTCTCTTCTAAGAGTAATCTAGTTTTATCTCAAAACATGTGTTTTCTAACCATTTCCTCTGGAAACGCAATTTTAACAACTATTTAACCATATAGGATACTTTGATAACACTGAACTAGACAACTTTTCCTTCCTTCCTCTGTTTCATAAGCCCATCTCAAATAGCAGAGAAAAATATAGTTCATTGGACAGTTAAAGTATACCAAAATAATAAAATGATTCAGGATTGTGGTGATGCTGAGAACTCTTAGAGCTGCCCTGTTTGTTTCTGTGGAGTAAATCTCTGCCCTTGTGTTTCTAGGGTAGAAATTATACTACCAGAATTGTGATAGGTAATATCCTACAGAAATGGCATCTTTGAGGGGCTGAGCTGGTTTTTCTAACAACAAGCACATATGTGGTATTGCAAATAATAGTATATGGTTATAAAACTTCACAAAATTGATTTAGTTTTGAGCTGCACTCAGCCTACTATATGCTTGTGATTGCATATCCATGTACTTCCACAGAATGACAATATGAATCACTAATGTTACAAAAAGCTTCAATATATCTTGTCATAATTTCTCTCTTTTATTTTCTCACAATTCATAGAAAAATACTACAAGAACTGTTCTGAATATATTTTCTTCTAACTCCTCTGTGATCCCTCAAACTTCCTTGATTTAGTTACTCCATTAAGTAACTCTATCACTGTAATTCTATCACAACTGCTACATGGGATCATAGGGAAAGGCAAAGACATGCTAATTGGAATGGGAATTTATGCCATCAAATGAAGTTTGGAGTTGGTACAATGATCACACTTTTCTTTAGGTCATTATTTTTCTAGATAATTACACAATCCTTCTCTTTGCAAACTTCCTACATTACCCCAATTTAACATTTTTGTAATGATCTACATATACTCTTGTGTTCTAAACAAATAACATTTTACCTTTATACTCTACTTTCTTGCCAGATGACTGCTTATATCTACCACTCCGTGAACTCCAGATATCCAGCATCATTGTTTACACATTTTCTCTCATATAAAACATCTCCTTTGGGAACCATCCCATTCATCACACAATACTGCGGTATCACTGTGTGGTGGAAAGTTATCTTAACTCCGTGTTTCCCTCTCAAGCTCACCTCATCTGCCCTTCTGTAAATTAAGACATGTAATGTTTAATATAATTGCTCTTTCTGTTTCATTTTTTCATATTCTATCTTGAAACTTCAGTATGACTATTTCATCTTTATACAGAAACAAGGTAACAAGAAAGCACATGTTTTTTCCATAATTTACAGTAAAAATTATACATTTAACAGAGTTCAACTTTCTCACAGACCTAGTAACTCCTCATTTCCTAATCTATATGGTTTCTATGGTCTATCAGGATCATTACTTTAAATATGATTTTTCTATATGTTGATGACTCCCACATTTGTATCTTGAGGGTTTGTTCTAACCTGGATTCTAGACTTGCACAGGTTATTTTCTACATCAGATATTCAACTGGGTAACTTAAGAACAATCACTATCTTCTAACCCAGGTCCTGATTTCTACAATTACATAATAAAACACCTGCTTCTGTGGCTATCTTATCTACTTCAATAAGTATATACTGTCTTCTTCATTTCTTGAAGGTACATTTCTTCAGTGAGCTGTGATTTTTCATTCCTTGCATGCATAAAACTGACATTTATTTTCAAGACATTTCCATGTTTTAACCTCTCCATGCCACCTCCATCACTGGCTGACACGAGCATTATTGCAAGTGATTCCTGGGTGATTCTCTGCTACAACCTTTACTCCTGTAATTATTCAACAATCACAGCTGGATCTTCATTTAAAAAACAAAAGAGATAAGAGAATTTCACTTTTCCATTTCCTGTCATCCAATGATATCTAACTATTAACAGTAATTGAAGCAATCATAAATAGGTGTTTATCCCCAGTTTTAGCAAAGACTGCTTCATAAACTGTCACTGCCCGTTCTTCTTCCTCCTTCACCTTCTCTTTCTCCTCCTCATTCCCTTCATAATGTTTCAGAGTCTCTGCTGGGGTTCTTGTTTTGCCCGGAATTCCACGTACAAATGCCTGCAGAGTTTCCTATTTACTCCAGTGCTGTGTGTGAGTATCTTCTCCAGGCCCCCTTCCTCAATCACTTTATTTTCTCTAGCCCAGGTCTCTTACTTCTGTTGTTCATTTGTTTTTTCCCTATGCCACTTATTCTATCACCTATATAGAGTCTCTTTTTGGGGTTGTGTGTTTCCCTCCTGTACAATATAAAAATTCTTGGAAAATGGAAATTGCCTTTGGTTTAATTATTTTGTTTCCCCTGAGTTTCCAGGGCACTTACCACTGCTTAAGGCACAGGGTCTGTTCAGTGATTGTTTATTGAATGGATATATTACATTCATTTTAATTCTAGTTGCATCTAATATTTCTTAGATTTATTTGCAGTGAAATCATTCTGAAATAGAAATTGTAGAATTACTTATCTTGTTCACAGAACTGAAGATTTCTGTTCTTAATATTTTCTGTTAATAGTATTAATTTAAGCTGAAACTTACTTACACAAACGCACTTCAAGTTGTTTTATATCAGTTTACAATTCATGAGATTCATTGGCACTGAGAATGAATTGCTAGCTTGGTCAGTTAGCATTTATTAAGCACCTACAATATGACAGGTATAATGTTTGGTATTTTTTTAAATGTACTTCTGTTAATACCTGTAATTTTCCTATAAAACTTGATATTTATGAAAATCACAGAAGAAAAATCTGATGATTTGTGATAATAACCAGCTTCTATATGCAAACACATCACTCACTATTTTAAGAATTTTATCTTCTTGTGATATCTCAACAAAGTATGCAAATATTGGCCCTAAAAACTCTACTCATGTAAAACATTGATTTAGAGAATCCTGACCATGGTGATTCCACTGATGTACCGACGTCATGGGTAGGGACATCAATGGGATCGCCACGTAGGCACACATGGTTCATTTGCAGCTTAAATAACTGACCACACTAAGTTGAGTAAGTTTTCTTTATCCCTCTTTCCTCATGTTTCATTCCTACTTACAAAGCTTTGTAAATAAGGAGGGGAAGAGAGGATGAAGGGAGCAGAGTGGAATGGGAGGGAAAAATATAATGACAAATGAATGTGTATCATGTAAGGTACGTTTCCCAGTGTTGTAGTCAGGGGTTGTGAGGAGAACAATTAGAATCAGGACATGGAATTTATAATACTATTTTATGATGGTCACCTGGTGTTAACATAAAAGATGCAGGAAATCTATTCACAACACCAAAGAGAGTATTTAGCCAAAGGTCTAAATCCCACAGCAATGTCCCAGATGAGTCCAGATGAAGACCCAGAGCTCATGACAGTGCCTCCACGAGTCCAACTGTTGGTCTAGACCCACAAGAAGGACTCACGCCAGTCTCTTTTATGGATCCGTGGTGGGAAGGCCCAAAGGTCAGTGGTGGAAGCCAGAAAGTCTATGCCAGTGGGGTGAAGGAGCTGTGCTGATAGGTTGAGGGCTCTACGCTGGAGCCAAGAAGTCACACTCACAACAAACACCAGGCCTGTCCTGAAAAACACCACAGCCATCCTCAGTGACACAGAGGCCACAAGCTCCTCCAATGACAAGCATAGTTGAGTACATGCCAGGAAGCCAGCGTGATGAGTCCATCCTGGAGACCAAGCAGCACACATCTTCCCCTCCGGAGCCAGGAAGCAATGCTCGGTGTGAGGACGAGAGCTTCTCCAGGAGAACCTAACTCAAACAGCAACACATAGGAGAACCCACAACACCTCAACGTCTCAACGCCATAATGCCTTAACGTTCTCAATGCTGTCTCTCCACATCTCCACTTATGCTGGCAGCTCTCCTCAGGTGAAACATCTGTGCTCAGCAGCACAGAGATGTAATCCAGCTGGCATTAAGTTGCCCACCAGTTCTCAATCCATAACACCCAGTAATGAATGTGATCAGTGTATATACCTAAATTGTACAAGTAAACTTATTTAAATTAAAAATAAGTAAACAAATACACTGAAGTTGAAAATTACTTTTTCCAAATTTATTGTTTTCCCTCAGTGAAAACTTCAACTCCACAAAACTTCAGCATTATTTTCACAATTACATTTACTTTCATTATGCTATTTTTGTCATTTAGTTTAGAGATATGTATGGCAAATTACCATTTAAACAATATATATTTTAAATCATTTAAGCCATCAAAATAGGTCAAAATTCTATTTAGTATTTTATGTTAGGTTCATTTATTTTAAAAGATTTTAAAAACTGTTCCAATGTTCCTATTTTGCTTCTACCATTTCAGATGCAATAGCCTGGATTTTTAGTTTATTGTTTTTCTAGTCATCACAAATTAAAAAGTATGATTTACCTTTCATTCTTGATAATTATATCCTCACCAAGTTCTTTTTAAAAATATTTTTGCTATCTTAATTGATGTTGGCAAAATTTTCAATATGATAGCAGTTACAAATTTCATTAACATACTGTTTTCTCCAACTTCCAGATCATTAATTAAGTTGTTAAATAAGATCAGCCCTCACTCTGATCCCTGTGGCACTCCATTAAATACATTGACATTTTGTTTGTTATAGTTCAGTCAATTTTGCATACACAAGGCTCTGCTTTATCCAAGTCAATTTCAACATTTTTTAAATCACTATTCCATGACGCTAGGAAATATTTCATTTGCTATTTAAATAGATATAATCCACATCCTTGAAACTTTGGATTTTCAGTAATAATTCTATGGTGAATGTAGTCCAGAATTATTTTCTTATTGTGGCTTTTTAAAATTTATTTACTTAAATCATAACACTTTACAGTCTCTATTTTTGTCTTATAAACAATGTACATATTTTACTCAACATTCTTTTTTTTCTGAAATACCTATTTCTTTTTAAAATAGAGTTTTCCTCAATTATATATCTCTTTTCAGAAGGCAGAATTATATAATCTTTCATTTAAATTTTCTTCATACTGAAATATTCATTATATCTAGAATCATTAGAAAAAGAGGATCGTATCATACTTTTTAATGATTTTATTATTCCTTTCTTTAGTTCCTTCATTCTTTATCAATCAAATCAAATATTTTCAAATTTACTAACAAATCTACCTTCTGTGGGCTTGGGACTTAGCTCAGTGGCAGAAGTGCCTGCTTGGCAAGTGCGAGGTTGTGATTTCCATCTCTGGTACCAAAAAAGAAAAAAAAAATCTACCTTCCATTATTGAATATAACTTATTTGTACTAGTTTCAGACATTTTTAAATAAAATTTTTATAGACATAGCCATTTTAATTATGGATTTATTAAATTTGCAGATCTTAAAATATACACAAAAACTCTATTTTGAGATTCTTCTTAAAATTGATAATCATGTAATATATTATCACTTCCTAAATATTAAATCAATTTCTGTTACTTGACTCAATAACTGAATTGATATCTTCTGTTCAGGGAGTTAGATGCATTTTTCTCTTCACTGCTATCATGTGACATAAATTTTCTCATAATCATTTACTGTAAAATTGCATCTTAAAAAGAAATTAGTTAATGTACAGTGAGATAATATCTATTGAAGTTACACTTGCTAGTTAAAAATATTATAAGATACAAAGTCTTATATTTTAACAGCTGATAATATAACTTTAAAGAACTCACTATGTTTGGGACAGTGTGTTACCCAGAGTGTGTTAAGGAGACAAACTTTGACATAAGATAAGCAAGAGCTGAACTATGAGATAATATAAAGAATACATCCCACAGAATAATCAACTGAATCTGATTAGCAGAAATCTTCAAGCGACTCAAGTTT
Source organism: Dolichotis patagonum (assembly GCA_004027295.1). Taxonomy (NCBI): domain Eukaryota; kingdom Metazoa; phylum Chordata; class Mammalia; order Rodentia; family Caviidae; genus Dolichotis; species Dolichotis patagonum. The sequence goes on from PVJX010020847.1 coordinate 12,839, forward strand.
TTTTGTTGTTTTTTTTGGTACTGGGGATCAAACTCATGACTTCCTTCTTGCCAGGCAGAAGCCAACATCTCTGCGCTAAACCCCCAGCTCAAAAGACTCAAAGTTTTAAGTATAGCATGAGTTAAATCTGGAAAGTAAGAAAGTAAGATCTGATAGTAAAACAACTAACTCTAAAGCTTATTAAACCAAAGTGTTTGTTTTCTCACTGAGTCAAATAACAAAATCATGGACAAAGAGGAGCAAACTAGCAGAACATTCATTAGAATCAGGGGAAAAAATAGTTCCCTGTTGCGGGGGGGATTGGAACACCTTACCTTGTAGCCTCTCAGTACCAAATTTATTATGATAGTCAGAGGAGAAGAATTTGCCCAGTGGTTAGGGACCAGCCATCATATGGAGCTCCTGGGGTTTAAAATGATGAATTGGAACTCAGACTCACTAAATCAGTTACTCAGCAGCTGGCAGGGTTTAAAAGAAAGGGTTTTTTTTCTTTTTAAAGAAAACCAGTTATTCTACATTTTAAATTATGTCAGGCTTGATTGTGATGAGGTGCTGCAAGTCACCTTTCAATGTAGGGCAGGGCTGCCTGAGAAATTGCCTGAGAAATTTCTTTTCTAGTCAAAGTCCTGGATTTACCATCTATTCTTTTTAATATTTTTTAATCAGTGTGGTTGACCACACAAAATTACCTCAGGAAGTTTCTCTTCATAACTGCTTGTTGACAAGCTAACTAACTGTGTGTTTTTTTTCAACAATAGTTAAACCTCAGATTTCTTTCCCTGCATTGAAACTACAAATTTCCAAATCCATTTTTATTGATGAACATATATTTCTTGAAAAAATGTTCATCTAATTTTCTTCAAATAAGGCAAAAAAGTGAGTGAGAGAATGGAAAAACTGAAAGTTTCTTCGGTCAAAAATTAGTTCATACTGAATTTTGGTTAATTGAGAGTTTAGAAATATTTTTTTCATTTGAACTTTAATAATCATCATCTTCAGAACTTCATTTGTCAGATTCAGAAATTTACTTAGAAAAGAAAATGCTATCAGGAAAATAAATTTTGAAAATTATATGCATAGATTTCATAATAAAGTAGGTCATCAATTGATCACTCTATATATTGTTAGAATAATTCAACTGTAACTAAATTCCAAGCTTAGAATTTCTACGTAAATATTATTAAGTAGCGAATGGAGACATGTGAGGGAAAATTCACTTAATAAAGAGATAACAAGTGACATTAAACCAACTCAGAGAGATAGAAATTGATGGAAATGAGAGACAGAATTGTAGCATCTATATTTTAGATTTCACAAATGCTCATTTAGAAAAGAATACAAATGCAATACAAAATACAAAAGAAAGAGACTGTCAAATAGTTAAGTAGCAGGATAAGAATATTAAATAATCAAATATGATGGATGAAACTCAGGGTTTCTTAAAATCTAACATAAATTGCAAAATAATAAAAATTGAAAAAATAATGAGATGATTAATAACCACTTTAAAGAATTAAATAATAAAAACAATAGTAATGATAAAAACAATGTAAGAGTTTATAGTTTTTGTTTTGTTTTGTCTTGTTGAGACAGGGTCTCAGTTTGTAGATCAGCTGGCCCATGAACTGAACATGTACTTCAGACTCACCTTGAATTTGCAGCAATCCTCCTGCACCACCATCTTGAATGCTGATATAGCACTTGCACAGCATCATTCTAGGCTTCTAAGAGATATTTTTATATTGAAACACAAAACAAACACAAGAGAGACAAATCTGAGTTTTCTAGCAGCCAGGGAATTCATATTTCTATTTAAATTTAAAATTAATAATGTTTTATTAAATTGTGAAGAATTACTGATTAATTACAAATTAATACAGACAATCAGTTACATTATTTTAATGTTGAATTATTAGTACTAAATCTCAAAACATAAGAGTTTATATTTTAAAGCTTTAAAGAGAAGCTAGGTTTGTTACATTTGAGTTAAAGAAAATTAAATGTGCTTGATCTTTCCAAACATAACATTCAGTGCTGGTACTAAAAAGTGAAATCATGTGAAATACAAAGCAGGGGAAATCATTTCTACATGAAATTTTTATCCTGCTTTAGTTTGTTACAGCTACATAAAACCTAACAGAGTAAAACAACATTAAATACTTTTCACACAATTGTGGTTGCCAAAAATACAAAATTAATTTGTGGGGTGCACTCTCCAATGCACAGCTCTAGGGAAGAATCCTTCCTTGTTTCTAAAAGCTCTGGGTAGCACCAGGTCCTCCTTGTTTTCAGACTGAGTGTCACGAAGTTATACTTTCACCTTTACAAGCCCTTCTCCCATCTTCACATCTCACATCTTTCTGTGCCTTTCTTACAGCAGCAGACATAATTGAATTTCGAGATCATGTTAAATCCATGATGCTATTTGGAGTTTTCTGCTATAACTACATCCCCAATGACGTTTTCCTAAATAGAGAAGGAAGAAGGAGTCTGGATAGACTTCCAAAGTAAAAGAACAGAATCTTGAATATCATTATGTCAAAGAGTCAAAACTAAACCATAAGCTAACCCAATTCTAGGTCACAACTAGGAAGAGTATAGCATTTACACAGCATTGAGCATTTTCAAGTATTGGTAGGTGTCTCAGGTACTCTCTTGTCACTGTGCACAACATCTGAGAGCCACAACTTACAGACAAGAGAGGCTTATACTGGTTCACAGTTTGTGGAGCTACCAGTACATAGTCAGGTGGCTCTAAAGCAGGGCAGCATGGCGGAAGCATATGGCCCATGCAATTGTTCATGACGTGGCAGACAGGAAGCAGAGAGGAATGAAGTGAGGAGGAAAAGAGATTCACCCTTCCAGGACACACGGTCAGTGACTCACGTCCTGCAACCAGGTTTTACCTTCTAACATTGTGTTTAGTTATTGCCATGGTTTATGTCGGTGGCCCCCAGGCCTCATGTATTTGCATTGTGCATTTGTGATTGGTTCATTGTCTAGTGCTTGGATTGGTGGTGTCAGTGCTACACCTCGTGGGGGAGGGACCTGGATGTGATGTAATGGCAGGAAGAAGGGGTGTCTCTCTCTCTTGCTGGTTTCCACTTGCTGTTTGCAGCCGCCGAACTGCGGCCCCACCATGCCACCCTGCCTTAGAGCCAACTGAGTATCGACTAAAACCTCCAAAAACTGTAAGAAATAAACCTTTCCTTTACCAACTTTGGGCATCAGGTATTTTGTTTCAGCAATGAGTAAAAAGTAACTAAGACAAAATTTGGTACCAGGAGTGGGGTCATTGCTGTGACTATACCTGACCATGTTTTTCGAGAGGCTTTGGAAATGGCTTGGGAGCAGAGTTTGGAAAGGTTCAGACTTGTTTCCTGGTTGCATAGTGCTGGAGCAGCTAAGGCTGTTCTATAGAGGAGATTCTGGTCAGAGCTCAAAAAACCAGAAGGCTGATAGAAAGCCTGATGGTAAAGACTAGGCTTGCAAGGTTTCTGCTGGGAAGAAGGACTGTATTGGTTGTTGGACTCCCTATGATGTGTGTTATGGCTTGGCAGAAAGTTTGTCTGCATTTTGCTCATGCCCAGAGACTTTGCCTGAGACTGAGATTAAGGGTAACAGACTGATTAATCTGGCAAAGGAAATTTCAAGGCAGTCAAATGTTGAGGCTGTGGCATGGCTATTGTTGGGAGCTTTTAGCCAGCACTATGTTGCTAATCAAGAACAAAGAGCCCAGCAAGACAATTTAAAACACTGTGAGTTTGGCCAGAAGGAAAATTCCAGTAAAGCTGTGGATTGTAAAGATAGTGCCGAGACTTAGATTGCTGAGAAAAAAAACAGAGTAATAAAAAAGATAACCACCGGGCATCCCAGGAAGCAGCGGGTCTTCACCCTTTGCAGGCTCCAAACTGCAAAGGTGAAAGAATTTTCTGAGATGAAAAAGCTTCAGAGTACCATGCTCCAAAATGGCACGGGAGGCCACATGAGGTTCCAGAATGGCGGCAGCCACATGAGGTTCCAGAATGGTGGCAACATAGAAAAGCTTTTCTTAACAATCAGGTAAACAGAGCCCAGCAATCCAGGCACTGGACCGCTATAGCCAAGAGAGAGAAAAGCCTGGCTACTGCTCCAGCTGGCAGCAGACCTTGGTGGCATCCACATGGTGCTGATTTTAGATGCAAGGAAAATGCACAAATTCTGAGGTAAGACAGCTTCCACCTCAATTCCACCTCAATTGCCTGTGAGGCCAAACAGTGTGCCCCTGAGAGGGCAATGTGTAAAGATGTAAGGGTGAAGCGAAGGGTGCAGTGGAGACCCCAAAAGTTTGAAAAAGCCAAAAACTTAGATCATCCAAGGAAAGCTGCAAAAACTGAGCAGAGAGGGTTTAAGAGAGAAGCTGCAGGAGCTAAAATCCCTCGAAGTGCCTTGGGCGTGGAATCACCCAAGCCTTTTGGAGCTTGCAACCAGATTGCTTCAGATGCTGAGCATGGAACTCTAGGACTTAATGTTCGCCCTGCTGGATGCTGGACTTGCTCTGTTTGCAACGTTTTATATTCCCCCATTTGTAACTTTTGAAATGGTAATGTTTATTTTGTGCTTTTGCATTTCAGAAATGTTTAACCTTGTTTCACTTGTACCTGGGGTTATAGTTAAGAGTTTTCCATAAATATTGGAGGAGACTTGGGACTTGGACTTCTCAGCAACAATAAAAATTTTAGGACTTTGGCAACTCTTGGAGATGGACTAAATGTCTTTTGTATAAAGGATGTACATGAGTCTTTGGGGACCAGGGATAAAATGTCATGGTTTATGTCGGTGGCCCCCAGGCCTCATGTATTTGCATTGTGCATTTGTGATTGGTTCACTGTCTAGTGCTTGGATTGGTGGTGTCAGTGCTACACCCTCCTAGGGGTGGAGCCAGGATGTGATGTAATGAAAAGAAGAAGGGGTGTCTCTCTCTCTTGTCGGTTTCCGCTTGCTGTTTGCAGCTGCCATGAACTGCAGCCCCACCATGCCACCCTGCCTTAGAGCCAACTGAGTATGTACTAAAACCTCCAAAAACTATAAGAAATAAACCTTTCTTTTCCCAACTTTGGGCATTAGGTATTTTGTCTCAGTGACTAGTAAAACATAACTCAGACAGTTATAAACTTATCAGTGGACTAATTCCCTGATGATTATCAGGACCACATGATACAATCACCTCCTAGCATCCCTGCCAATGAGCATGTGAGACTTGGAGGGGGCATCTAGATATAAATCTCAACAGTAGGTATGCAGTAGATCCAGTGATACAGCTAGAACTGTTATCTAAATTTTACAAATGACATTAATATTTTCAAGGAAAACACTAACTGAGGGAAAATAAAAGAAATACATAATTAAGACCATAATACATAATGTGTTTTAGCCCAGAGATAAAGTATTCTCATGTATAAAAACACATGTTAAACACTAAGTTGACACTTTTGATAAAATTACAAGAAATCATGGGAAGAGGTCAAATGATTTCAGAAGAGTCCTGGCATGATTTTAAGCTTCTTCTGTGACACAAGGTGTTAGTAGATAATGTTAAAAATAATAAAAAATTACAGTTTCTTACATTTCTTGAAGGTATGAAAATGAGAAACGATGTGAAGGCGATGAAGAGGTTAATGTTCTGGGCTTCCTGTGTATCATCCTGTTCTGTATAAATTTTAAATTATTTGCATGTATAACTTTAATTATAATTTTAAAAGAAAATTTAATGATTTAAAAGTTGAATAAACTTATCTGACATGTGACTTACTTACATAACTTACAATTTATAGTGTTTTGTCATTTTTAAGTTACATTTTGATCCTTTAAATAAACCTGAGAAAGAACAGATATCACTCATTATTTTAATAATGAAAATATTTGAAAAATCAGTGGCAATTCAAGACATATACTGAGTCAATAACAATCCAATAAGTATTTCAGTCTGATCTTCATTTTCCCACATAACTTTTAACACAAACTAGAATAATTTTCTATCATATAAACATATTATTAAACAAGACATCTCGACATTAAAATTTTACAGGTAAAATTTGTAAAAATAGCTTGGAACTTTTCTCTGAATTATTCTCTGTAATTTCTTATTATAATATTTTCCTATAAAACCCTTAAATTTGGCATTGCAGAGTTATTTATCTTCAAATTACACTCAATAGTCACATGGTTATGATATATAATTGGGCACCTTGACCTAAATGACACCCATAAACGTAAAGCTAAAGTTTTCAGAGCCTAAATTTATCATTTGAAAATGACTGCCTGTACACACAGTATTGTCTCATCAGAATCCAGCAGCACTGCCAAGGCAAAAAAGAGGGAAGAAACCATAGACACACAAGAAGAGACAAAAAGAAGAAGAGGAAGCAAAGATCCCAAGTGGAAAAATCAGCACCTACAGTGCCTCAAGGGTGCTGGTTGCAAAATCTTTGTTCTTTCTTTCTCATAGAATTCTCCATTTTCAACTCCATCTTGAGAAAGCAAATATTGTGCCTGTTTGTTTTTCTGCTCTGCATAACAAGTATCCTTACTCAACTTTTTACATACAGCTTGTTTTTCTTTTGTGTTTTTGGTTTTTTTTTTTTTCTCTCTTCAATGTTTCACTTTGAAACACAATTTGATCACTATTTTTTCTGGATAATCTTTGCTTTGTTCCAAGAGAAAGCTTCAAATTATTACCTATAACTCCACATCATTAATTACATTGCAGTAGCTTTTTCACTCCTCATTTATTTTCTGAAAAGAATTTCTTAGTCCTTTTCTACATTAATGTGAAATCTGTTACTTATTTTTAATCAATAAGCTGTCTTACATCAAAAGGTAGGGAAAAGTTAAAAATAAATGGAGAAAGAATAATTGCTTAAGTGTTTCATGTAACATTTTGTAAATACATAAAGATTTGAGGGAATGAACAATTTAAAACAGATAATCCTCTTTCTTTTAGAATTAAATACATTAAAGACTTGGTTTGCAAGCAGAATTCATGTTGCAAATATGCTTATAGTACAAAATATCTGAATGGCAAGGTGAGTTTTGCCATATGTATGACAGACTTACAAGATTTGTTCTGCAACACAAAAATTTTCATGTAAAAGTGAAGACAGTTCTCTAATATAATATAAAATAATGAAGAAAAATACAAAATATACAGAAAATAGTTTCACCTGTACTTACCTATGAAAGCCTTTATGGCTGGTGTGAGAGTGACAAGAGCACAGGTATTATGTAGAATGACTTTCAGCATCACTAATGGAATCACTGCTATCTATTGGCACAGAGTGGGCAGGAGTTTGGACCTCACTACCACGAGTACTCCAGGAATGCCAAGCTTTAAATTTTGGCCTCTCTATAATATCCTCATCTGTCTAGTTTCTTCCTTTGTCATGAATTGCTTGCATTTTCCCCTAGCACATGCTACAGATGAAAACATTCAAACGAAACCTTCAAAATAAACGGCAACCACATTCTACATGTCATTTTAGGCAGGGAAATAAACCTGAGGCCAAAATCATCACAATAATACAGGAAAAATATAGAATGAAGGAGGGAAGAGTTTAGAGAATCAACAGTACGAGAGACATCTGGAGGTGGGTTTAACAAGTGGCCCTGGTTGATGGGCACTTAGGTGGTTTCCAAGATCTGGCTATTACAAATTGTGCTGCTATATACATGGGTGCACATATATCACTGTGGTATGATGTTTTCAGTTCCTCTGGGAATATGCCTAGAAGCGGAATAGCTGGGTCAAATGGGACTTCCAAACCCAGCTTTTTGAGGACTCTCCAGACTGACCTCCACAGTGGTTGCACCAGTCTACACTCCCACCAACAGTGCAGAAGAGTTCCCATCAACTGAGGAATGGATTAAAAAGTTGTGGTTTTTTTTTTATACAATGGAGTACTACTCAGCTATAAAGAATGATCACATTGAGATATTTATAAACAAATGGACATAACTTGAGACCATACTCATAAGCGAAATAAACCAAACTCACATGTGTAAATACCATATAGTCTCCCTAGTATGAGAGTTGGTAAGAATACATAAGATTTTATGGTAATCATGATTTCCCATTTCATTGCTTTGAAGCCTTTCAATGTTTTCATTCATCAGTTGGAATGGTTTTATTCTGTTTTGTTTGACTTTATTATGCATGATGGTATGAACAGCTGATTTGAAAAAAACAAAACATTATGACAGCTATTGCTGATTTAATATCGTCTTCCTTAGAAGTCCTACCATGCTTCTATTCTGCTATTACCATCGGTTCTATCATGTTGTATCTTACTGGGATTTTAATATATGTGATAGTACAAACAAATCTTTTTATTGAAAATGAGATACTATAGTAGCCATTGATCACAGTTATTCGATTAAGAATGTACTGTATTCTTTCACTCTTTGAATGGTTTTATTGTTTTATACTATTTTGTTATGTTTGATATTATTGTATTTGAAACTATGCTCAACTATAGCAGAGAAAGAGATATTTTGACAGATACTCTTAATGTCTGGTTATCTTATTGTCAAGTGTTGTGTTGCTTATGTTGTTCTGTTCTGATCTGCTTTGTTCTGCCCTCTTTTGTTTTATTCTCTTTAAAATTAAAAAAAATTAAAAAAATTAAAAACAAACAAACAAACAAACAACAACAACAAAAAAAACAAGTGGCCCTGGGAGCCAGGAGGTCTGTGGCAGGTGGCAGAGAAGGGCTGACGCAGCGCCTCTTCTGCAGATCTTTGACAGAGAGAACTTACGTTTCTCCTCCCTCTTCTATTGTGTGGCACTAGGCTCCTCTAACATAAGATTCCCTCCATCTTTCTGATTACTAATTTCAGGGAGTGGGGGAGTTAAATAATTGGAAACAGGCATAGGATAAAAGAAAAAAATTGGAACATCTTCGGCTGAGTTTAGCAGAGGTGAGACCTCTGCAGTCTCCCTGCCTCTTTGTACTTCTTGGCTGCACTCACCAAGACATGGGTGGGTGATGGAGTCCAGGACAGGCCACAAAATTCTGTGTGAAAAACAAAGAACTGAACATTGCACACAGTGATGCAGGGAAAGAAGCTAAGTTTAATAAAATGTAAAGGGTAAGGTACAGCTTATGCTGTTGGGAAGGAAGATCGCATGCGTAGAAAGGAGCCGTGTCATGGGCCCCAGAGGGAAAATGTCCTGGGCGCAGAATGGACTTCAAGATTTAAATGTGCGGCCAGTTTAGGGCTCCTCTGTTAGTTTCAGAGCATGACTGAAGCGTGATGGACAGGGAACTGAGGTGGGAACTGGCCCTGCGTGGTTGCCAGGTTCCTGTGAGTGGAAGGGGAGTGGTTTCATAGTTCCTAACTGTCCTCTTTATATTGATCCTCTACTTGTGTGTTCTGTTGGCTAGAAACAAGTAACCATATCTAGACCACATGCAAGATGAAATGAATCAAGCTTCAGGTCCTGATGGCACAGATATCAAAAACTTTGTGGATCTGCATGTTAAAGTACTCCAGTATACATATCATCAGTATTTTAAATTTATTGGTAAGTGCCTCTGGGAGAATCTGACCTTTGACTTTTGTTGCAATCAGTAGCCACTAACATCGTTTATTTCTTGCCTCTTTCTGACTGTCCATATTGAGTGCCTGTCCGTGATCACCCATGAATAAAAAGTACAGAGGCTACGCATCCTATATTACACGGTAAGTAACAACAGCTTTTTACACTAGGGATCCTAGTGTGGAAGTGTCTCAAAACAACCCCAAAAGTTACAATGTCAAGCAGTCCTTAGAGAAAAAGTCTCCTACTTACTGTTGCTGGTGCATAAAGCTAGGGTAGAATATTTTCTTATATTATCAAAATCATCTTTCTTATCTATCTATGTGTCTGCTGGAGGCCTGGCTTTCTTATCTGTTTCTATATGGAATGAGTTTCCGGAAGTAACTAACAGTATCATGCTAATGATTATTGCATGAATCAACTATAACTAATTTGGAAAGGAATAAATATTTTGTTCCTGTTTTCCCTGAATCATCAATTTATTTACGGTCATTCTAGTAATCTCCTCTGTTAGGAAGTTATTAAAAACAAGAAGGTATCCACAGACTAAATGGAATGGTGACTGAAAAATGCAGGTATTAGAAAAATCTCTACAGTGCTGGCTAGGAAATTAAATATACCATCATATTTGAATAACTAAAACTTCTTATTATTTTCCTAATTATTTTCCTACTTTGTGATCTTTGCATCTAAATTTTGCTGAAAAGGTTAAGAATAAATGCTAAATGGCTAAATGAAGTGTGAGAAATTAATAATCTCTGATGCAATAGATATAAAGATATTTTTTAATTACAAAAACTCAATTTAGGAAAAAGAGCCACACACATACTCATTGGTAAATGACTTAGATTATTCCTAAGTAGTATTAACCCAATTAGATTTTTTCTTATGATGAAATTCTTCAACGTTCAAAGTTAAGGCAGAGGCATCTTCAAAGAGACCCTCACACTGCTTCGTATTGTGACTGCCCCTTAAGAATACACATAGAAAGGTTATAGAAATTATTATATTCCTAAATGTTCTTTTGTGTTTGCAAACTTAAAATGAAATAAACAAGTAGTTAGAATGACCACTTTAATCATGTCCAATTTGTATTTACTGTTTATTATGCTAAGAAATTGTGAGGGATATAACTCAATCATTCTTGCAATTTACATTCCAATGTAGTCTTATGTTTCTAAGAGTAAATCTGATAAAGGATGAATGCTCTATACGTGTTTTATCTCTAGCACTTTTTTTGGTGTTGGTCTGCTGCATATAACTCTATAGAATTCATAGATTTGGAAAACCTCGCTATCTGTCACTCAGATTGTTTTACTGAATTCTTGTTAACTTTACTTATTAAGTATCATTATGGTGTTCAATTTCTAGAAAAATACCTGGTATACAGAAATTATTCAATAGTAGTTTTCTCCATTTTCTTCCTCATTTCACCTAGTTACTTAATCTTTACTCTTATCAAAATAAAATTTTTCATCATGATCATTTCTTTTATATGTATGGTTTCTTTTCCTTTTTGCTAGTTTGTGCTTGTGATACATATTATATGCTGGCAATGTATGACAAGTACATTCCTTGTGGAGAATTTCTTGATTCATTCATCTATTGATGAACATATAGAATACTTCCAAGATTTAGCAATGATGGGATATGCGTCTGCAAACATGGGCATGCATGTTTCCTTGTAATATGTCTTTAACTTTCTGAAGAGTATACCAAGTACGTGTATAACTGACTCAAATAGAAGCTTTTACTTTTATGTTTTCTCCATATTGATTTTCATGCTCCTTGCACTACTTTGTATTTTCTTCAGTATAAAAGTTTCTTTTTCTTTACAACCTCTCAAGGACTTGTCATTTATGATTTATTGATCACAGTCATTTTTTCTGTAGTAAGATAGAATCTCGTTGCTATTTTGATTTGCATTTCACTAACAGCCAATAATGCTAAGCACTTTTTTGAGTATTTTGATCATTTTACTTCTTCTACTAAGTTGACCATTTTTTGGTTGGGAGGGTCTAAATTATTTCTTTATGCATTTTAAATGTTAGTTCTTCATATGAATAGTAGCTGGAAAAATTTTCCCATTCTGTAGGTTATCTCTTTACTCTGCTGTAAAGGTTTTCAATTTGATATAGTCTGATTTATTGATTGTTATTATTTCTTTTGCAGTTAATACTGTACAGAAAGTCCTTGCCTATGTATAGGCGTACAAGAGTTTTACCCATTTCTTCAAGCAGATTCCGTGTTTATTTCTTCAATATATAAGTCTTTGATACACTTTCACTTGATTTTAGTACAGTGTAGGAGACATGGATGCAGATTAATTCTTCTGAACAAGGAAAATCAGGTTCCCAACACATATAGTTAATGAAACAATTTTTTTCTGCATGATTTTACCCATATGTTGAAAATCATATAGCTGCAGATACATAGAATTGTGTCTGAATTATTAATTATATTTTGTAAATTAACAATGGTTTTTGTTCCATTATCATGATGTTTTTAATCACTGGTGTTTTCTTATAATCTGAAATCTGGGATTGTGATGCCTTCTGCTTTGTTTCTGTTGCCCATTATTATTTTGGCTATCTGGGCCTCTTCTGATTCCACATATATTCGAGAATTTTTCTTTCTATTTGTGTAAAGTATGTTGTTGCTACTTTGACTGAAATTTAAAATAAAGCCTATATATTATATTGGGGAATATGGCATTTTGAGTATACTGATTCTTCTTATGCAAGAACAGGGACTATCTTTGCATTTTCTGATATCCTCTTCTGATTCCTTTTTTCTGAATAATAAAGTTTACATTTTCAAGGATTTTCCCTTCTTTGGTTAAAATATATCCTCTTATTAATTTTTTAAAAATAGTTTGAATGAAGTTGATTTCCAGATTCTTTCTTGATGAGTTCATTGTTTGCATACAGAAATGATATTGATTTTTATTTATTGATTCTTTCATTCTGCTATTTTACTGAGTTTATTTCTAAGAATGTTTTGTTTGCTCTGTTTTGAGTCATTCATATTAAGCATCATGTCACTTCAAACCAGGATATTTTGACTTAATTTTTTCTTACTAAAGAATCTTTTTTTTTATCTTACCTGATTACACTGACTAAACCTTTTTCTCTTCCCACTTTATGAGTTCAAGTATGTGATTGATTACTGTGAGAATGGGCTGAGATTAAAACAGTTTTGAAAATTCAGCCCTGTGGGCTTTCTCTCTCTCTCTCTCTCCTTCTCTCTCTCTCTCTCTCCTCTCTCCCCTCTCCCCTCTCCCCTCTCTGACTTCTCTGACTTCTCTGACTTCTCATGTCGTATAGTCTTTCTAATTAACGCTATCTATCAAAAGGTCCTTATCAGAAGATAATAACTGCATTATACTCATAGGCTTTCAATATTTTGAGCTAAATAAAACTTTTTTCTTTACAAAATATCCAATCTCAGGTAATTTGTTGTGGCAATAATAGACTAAGACTATATGGAACACAAACACAGTATCATTTTTATTTTTAATTTCTGAAAGCCATTTTCTGAATAACTCACGATAGAGCATATTTTTTCAACTGAATATTTTTTATTCTGTGTCTTGCTGACACAAGGAATTTTTACTTAATTCCTATTATGATCCTGTAACTTCACCCAAGCTTGTATTACATATACTGAAATTGAACTGTCTTAATGAGTTACCTAATAATTAGCTCTATTTTGAAAGAATTATTATATTGACTAACTCTGCTGTAAATAATATTAAGACATGCAAATTAGTTGTGGTTAGTAACAGGAATATCTTTGCTAGTATAATCTAGAAGAAGTATGTTGGTGAGAATTAAAGATCAGTTGTTACCGTGACAACCACGGTTATGGTACACTGCTCAGCATGAGTCTCCATAGGTTCCCAGGTAATTTCTCAGATATTAGCAAAACCTTACTTGCTTCATAAACTTAGATCTCAGAAATTCTGTCTCTTATGAGGAATTGAGTATTCTATCTTGTGCTCAATTATAGTTTATCTTGTAACGGAGTTGTGTTTTTAAAGCCTCTCTTGACTTGTCTAGTATTGTAAAGTTATTTTCTTTGTATATAAAAAGCCCGATATCTGACATACAAGTGTGTCCACGAGCATATGTGACAGTTTTGTGTATATGTACATCCAAATTTCATGGTTATTTATTTCAGTGAATAAGAGGAAAGACATGTTTATACAATTATTAAAATTTTATTAAAATAAAATTTTATTAAGTAAACATGGCATCAAGTCAAAGTCCCATTGTTGATGAGGTTACATGGAGATTTTATTGTGACAGTTTGACAGATGCTATTGTAAGCTTCAAATATTATAATGTTCTGTACATACTGAACTTAATAGACAAAAGAAAATCTAAGAAACAGTGGAATAAAGGTGCTACATTTTCAGGATTGAGTGAATTAAGCATTTAAATCAAAATAAGTTTTTGAAATTGCTGTAAATGAGTCCTCAATTACAGATAAAGTAAAAAGTTTACAACTTTGAAACCTGCATTTGCCTTATAGAAATTATAATATGAAATTTGTTCTCTACTTTTGAGGTCATATTTCTGAGAATCATGATAAAAGTTAAACATGATTGTATAAATTAAATAAACATTAGATAAAGTAAATTTGGGTTTCTGCATCAATTGTGAGTTAATAAAAAGCATTTTAACTCTGGTTACAATAATATCTCCTGTTTTCTTCAAAGTAGTTGTCCATACATAATGCATTGATTTCCTGTTACCTTGTTTTGAAGTCATAAAACTTTCATTCTTTTGCTTTGATTAGTTTTATTCTATTTTGTTTCATCTCATTTTATTGTGCATGATGGTATGGATACCTATTTTGAAGAAAAAGAGAGACATTATGGTACCCATTGGTGATTTCCTGTTGTCTTGCTTTGAAGTCCGGTATTGCAAATTGTTCTGTTCTGATTTGCTTTATTCTGTTTTGCTTTGCTTTATTATCTTTAAAATTTAAAAAATTAAAAATCATTTTAACTCAAACTTACTACTACAATCACACAATTTCTATGGCACACAAATATGCATTATTAATATATTAAATACTTAGGAAAATTGTATTATGCATTAATTCCTGGTACTCATATCAGATACTCATTTACCACAGTTTTGCAAACAAACATTATTTTCTTAAACATGTGTTTGTTATGATAGGCTGCTTAATGTTGTAGCAACAAACAAAACAAATAGAATAATTTTTGGCAGCCATATTCATATTTGGCTCCTGTTACATGCCCATTAACTCTCTGGTACATAGGCTTGATTGTCTTTCTTATTCAGTAACTTCTACTGATCATGATTCAGTTTCTCCTGGTGTTTTCATGATTAACGCTGTGTTTTGAGTGCACATTTCAAAGTTCATGTGTTGGGAAGTTTAATTTTTATGACAACAAGTATGAAGGTGAAATTTTTAAATATTGCCACAATGAATATATTGATGGCCTTGAGAGTAAAGGATGATCTTGACCGTGTTTCTCTTTCTCTTTCTCTCTCCCTCCCTCTCTCTCTCTCTCTCTCTCCTGCATCTCTTGTGTTTTTTTCCTTACGCATTCTGCTACATGACTAAGCAACAAGAACACCCTCTATAGATGCAAAATTGACAAATTTTGACTATTCCAGCCTGCAACTCCATTCCTAATAAATAACTCTGTATCAGGTATCTTTATTGAGACAAAACACACTAAAGGAATTATGGAACTAGTGTGTACTTGAAATCTTAAAAATTCTACATGGAACTAAGTGATAACACTGCTGGATGTGGTCTCTACACAGAAGCTAATCACATAACTAAATACAAATTTCAAACACTGCGGTAATCCTCCCATACTGAAGTGAACTGAGTGAGAACAAGGACACGTAGGGCACATATAGTCCACAGACATGCTGATACTCATTTTATTTAACGAGGTCCTCAATTTATATCATTATTTAATGAACATTTAATATTCCTGTGTCTATGCTAAACATTTAACTGTAAATGGAAATACAGAATATAGACATTAAGACATTGTTAACTTTTTATACAGCAAAAAAAAACAAATATGAGAATTCAAAATACTTTAGAATTCCATAACCAAGGTGTGTATTTCAGAAACACACTTCTGTTCATAAAAACAGACTATAACAAATGCATCATTGCTGTCTTTACCTCTTAAAAATCTTGAATTTTGTTTATAATGGGATCAGCAATATAAAAAAATACATGTCAAATTTTTTGTAACAGTAAAAGAAACGGAGGGACTTAAATTCAAGGAATGTTGGAAGTAGATGGTGTTAATATTGCTTGGATGTTTGTGCAAGGAAATGTCTAAGAATCCAGTATCTCTCTACATTCTTTTCTGCAGCTTATGTGCCTATGTCTTTCCATAATTACTATAACAGATAGTAAAAAGTATCTACAGCATATTCCCCTACACACCTGATTACCCCAACAGTTCCTAAGAATTCCAAAGACATTGTGTAGTCCTGGAATTTTCCACCATAATATATCTGTGTAACAACCACTAGATGGATTTGGGTCACATATCTCTTCTAGATCTAATCAGTATGTCAGTTTTATTATATGACTTTCGTAACGGTTTCTAAAAACATTCTCTGTAAGACACATTTGATTCAAATCCAAAAACTGCATCCAAAGAGGAACTCATTTCACTAAAAACTTCAAGACACATTTTATACTTTTAAATAATTGCTTCATTTTCTTTTGAAAATAAGATATGCTCTATCATTTATATAAATCATACCTATACACATATATTTTTCAGTATCCAAGTACAAAAAGTATGTTTTTACATATATTTGGCTAGTAAAAATTTGAAAGTGCAATATGATTTCATAATTTAACTTCTACTATGCCCATGCAGGCTTATAATAGGTGGGGCTCCTCCATGATGATAAGGACGAACATTAAGAGTACAGAGTGTAGATATTCCAGGGTCATGAAATTCAAGTATTATATTAAAGAGCACATATGACAACATTATTTCATATATTCTCCTCACTATTAAAACCACAGTCACTTAAAAAGAAGTTAGGGGCCTGGAATATAGCTCAGTGTACCACTGCCCACCTGGCAAGTGCAAGGTCCTGAGTTTGATTCCCAGCACCACAAGAAAAAAGATAAATAAATAAATAAAATGAAGTAAATTTTTAAAAAAACCCATAATGTGTTAAAAAGAACTTAGTTTTAAATTAAATAATAGTATTATGTTAATAAAATGAATTTTTTTTAATCAGTACCAGGGATCGAACTCACGACCACGTGCTTGCAAGACGGGCACTTATGCCATTGAGCTAAATCCCCAGGCCAAACAATGAATATTTTTTGAAATATCATCTTGTTATATTTATTAAAAAGTTTCTATAGCAGTATAAACATACAATTGAATATTTTATATTCCTCAGGAAATATTTTCACTCTTTCCACATCAGCTTCTTTTTGAACAGTAGAAATATATTTTTGCAATTCATGTTTTGTCATATCTGAGATATTTTTTGGAAATGTTCACACTTTGTTCAGGGCGATGATCTGTAAGATCTTCAAAGATCTGTGATGATGTTTACATTATCATTAAAACTAATATGATGAAATGTTATAACTTTTCTGTTGGCATCTGCACAATATTTGCTATAATCCATTCTTCTTAGAATTAATGTGATTATTGCATGTTACTTTTTTGAAAGTACTATTAGATACAAACAAATGAAAGATTACATGGAAAGTTTTGAGTTAAAAATAAAGGTATCAAGGGAGTAAAATTGAATAGATAACCAAATAGCATCATTTGTAAAAAGTCCTATAAATGAAAGATATTTTATAGATAAATAAGTGGTTGGATATCACTCCAAAATATAATATAATATTCTAAAAGACATTGTCTTAACAAAGGAACAAGCTAAATTAAAATTATCTTTAAATGTGCACAGGCCATTAGCTCTTCTTTCTTTCCCTTTTGTAATCTTTTTCTCAACTATTATTGGTTTTTAAATTTTTATATTAAACATTCCTTTTATTTCTATCTCAGCATTCTCCAGTATTCACTAGTAGAAGTTTTCCTATTTACGTATATAAGTACTTAAATTTTTTCTACAAATAAAAAGACAAATTATAGGCTTTTGCATCTTCACATTGTTGCCTAAAAATGTAAATATATTCTGTTAAATAGAAACATATTTATAAAATCTTTATTATTAAAAGATTTAAAAATTTATTGTATTTTAATTGCTCATTAGAATTGTCAGGATCATAAAAATCCTTCAGAATTTTTCAGTTATTAAATACAATATGAAGCATTTTGTAAGAAAGCATATGAAATAACTGCCAGTCTTAACAAATTTCTGTGGGCTGAGGATTTAGCTGCATGGTGTAAGTGCCTGTCTGGCAATTGTAAGGTTGTGTGTTCGATCACCAGTACCAAAAAAAAATATTTTTTCCTTACATAATCTCAGCTATCCACTAAAGTAATCACTAAGATAAACGTGTCCATAATTTCACTAGTGTCAGTAATTTTATATGTTCTAAAGGTAATAGTTACAAAGTTGAACATAAAATGATATGCATAGTACACGTGTGATAAGGAACTGGAATATTTTGGCTTAAATTTGGAAACTACAGCTACAAAATATATGTTAGTTTGGGGAAAATCACTTAAAACATGATTACTCTTTTCTTAAGTTCTTTATTTTAAATAAAATGCAATGAAAAAATGGTAAAAATTTCAAAATAATATTGTAGGGCACTAACAATAGTACATTGGATATTTATCTTCAAAGTAGCTGCTTGTATTACAAGATATAGACATGAAACATTGATCAAATTATATAGGCACAAACATGTCATTTCAATGAACTAATAATTAGCAGTATATCTAGCATATATATATATATATATATGAAGTGTATTTATGGTATGTATATATATATATATATATATATATATATATATATATATCATATATGTAACTATATATACATATTTCTTTTCTTTTTCCCTTTCTTCTTTATTCTTTCCCCATCCCATTATCTCTTTCCTTTTGAACATTTTCTTTCCATTTCACAGTATGTATTGTATAATCTGAACCTTATTTACTTTTTTAGCCTCTTATACTAGTGAGACAATACAATGTTTACACATGAAAATCTGATTTATTTCATTTATAAGTATATTCTCAAGTTGTATCCATTTCCCTATAGGTGTCTTGTTTATCTTCTTTTGTAATTGAGTAGCAACTATTGTACAAAAATGTCATTTTTTTATCTATTCTTTGGTTCACTGGCATTTGAGTTGCTCCCAAGATTTAGCTATTACAAACTGTGATGCTATAAACATGGGTGTGTAAATATTGCTGTGGTATAATGTTTTTAATTCTTCTGGGAAAATACCTAGAAGGTGAATAGCTGGGTTCAATGGGAATTCCAATCTTAGTTTTTGAAGAATTGTCGCATGGATTTCCATAATGTTTGCACCAGTCTGCATCCCTGCCAACACTGGATAAATGCTCCTTCTTCCCCACAGAGCCTCAAGGATTTGTTACTGGTTGATTTTCTGATGATAGCCATTCTTACTGGACTGAGATAGAAACTGGCTCTCTCAGTGTTGAAGACTAAAACTAGACCAATGTATATCACTATGCACTAAACTGAAGTCAAAATGGATAAAGATGTAAATATTAAAAGAGAAGCACTAACTCTACTGTAAGAGAAGTGGGTACTAATCTTGAACACATAGTCATAGACACAAACTTCATGAGCGAAACTCAAACATCATGAGGAACACGTCTAAGATCAACATTTGGGATCTCATCATTCTAAAAAGCTTTTGCATATAGAAATAAATCATCGAGTGAAAAAGAACTTGTTCAGTGGAAAAAATATTTAGCAAACTGTCCCTACAAAGGACATATCTAGATCATATTGAGAATTGCAAAAGTCAGAAGCCCTCAAATTCAAAAACTCAGTCCAAAAATAGGTAGCCGAGATGAACATACACTTCTAAGATGAAGAAATACAAATAATTAGTAAATATATGAACAAAATGATCAATATCACTGGTCATTGAAGAAATACAAATTATTCATGAAGAATCTATTCTAGGGTTTTTAATTGTATCATACTCTGATACCTTGACATGACACAGGTACAGGAAATAAACATTCAGTTCATTATGTGTTTTAGATACAGGTCACTAAAAGCTCAGAAGAGTGTTACAAGATAAATATTTTACTTGCCTCCCAGGAATACATCTGAGAATAGTATCATCTCAGTACAGTAGTATGCTAACAAACTAGTGACTAACCAGACATTTTCTCTAGTAA
>PVJX010020848.1:0-32748 GCA_004027295.1 Dolichotis patagonum
ATCCTTAGAACTTGAGTCCCAAATAGGGATTTCTCTTCTGTCGCGTTTCTTCGTTATTAGACATCAGGGAGTTAGGTTAACTGTCCTTCTCTACCAGAATTTCTGACTATAGTCAACGCTGCTATCCCGGAACTTAGCTTAAGAGTAAAGGGAAGCTAGAACTTTAGCCTGAGTTCCTTTCCTCTGTCATTCTGTCCTACCTGCTTTTAGTCTCTAATATTCATCATGTGACAACTTTTCCTTTACTCTGTGCTAGTGTGTTCCTGTCTTGGGGGCTTAATTGTCCTGCTATTGTAGCTATAAGGGGACAGAGATCCTTGGCCCTGGAGTAACAGGCCTATGTTGAGGAGGTTGAAACCCATTCCTTCCCTCCTCACCGCAGACAGCTGTGTCACAAGATGTCTCCATTTAGTCCAAGGCTGCCACATGAAGCTCTTCTCAGTTCTAGTTTGAA
Source organism: Dolichotis patagonum (assembly GCA_004027295.1). Lineage (NCBI taxonomy): Eukaryota > Metazoa > Chordata > Mammalia > Rodentia > Caviidae > Dolichotis > Dolichotis patagonum. Next base: position 455 of record PVJX010020848.1, read on the forward strand.
GCCCCTTTTCTTGGAATTTGATAACCCTTCTAGTACCTGGCCCAGACTCTGTAATATAGTTTTTTCTTGATGTTTATATAGCAAAACAAAAAATACTGTTCTTTATTGCTAAGAAAAATTGGTCTGTGAGGAAACAGTTCTTTCAAATATTTGGGTTAATACAGTACCTTGAACATTAATGTGCAGTGAAATCAGATTACTAATACTGTGGTTTCACAGTATTGAAGAGTTAGTACAGTTACTCCATTTGATTAATTGAAACAGGTGGGGGACCACTCTTTTGGAAAATAAATGCATAATGAATGATAACTGAAGTATTAGAATATCAATGTGTCTGTTTTACTTTCATTCAACCAGTGGGGAAGACAACCAGTATGGGGAATCAAGATTATGAAAAAGGACGAATGATTTAACTGAGAATTTTCCAATTGTGACTGACACATTATTTATGGAGATTTCCTAGCCTAAGGAAAGGTAATTTTAGAACTGTGAGAAGAGAGGGTATCAAGAACTGCAAATTCTGACAATACTTTCTGAATCCTTTTTTAAGAGGATTGTGTATACCCTAAGGTTTATTAGGTAGTTTAGCATCCTACTGGTTCATAGAAGGTTATTAATTTTAGAGTTTTAGGTTGAATCTTTTTTAGCAATAACTATCTTTTTATTCTTTTCTTTTTTTAGTTTTTTGAGACAAGGTCTCACTGTGTAGATCAGGCTGATCTTGAATTGACTATGTAATCTAGGCTGGCCTCAAACTCATGGCAATCCCCCTGCCTCAGCCTCTTAAGGGCGGAGATTGCAGGCATGTGCCAACATGACCCACAACTATCATTTAAAAAGCCAGGAGTGTTGGGCTGGGGTACAGCTCAGCGGTATAGCACCTGCCTGGCAAAAAGGTTGTAGTTCAATCCCTGGTACCAAAAAAAGAAAAGAAAAAAAAAGAAGGCCAAGAATGTTGACACATGCCTATCCCAGCACTCTGGGAGGCTAAGGCTGGAGGGTTACAATTATGAACTCAGCCTGTGCAATTTAGAGACTTAACAAGATAAGTTTCAAGATAAAAAATTTTCAAAAGGGCTGGAGATGTAGCTTAGTGTGCAGGCCCTGGGTTCAATCTCCATTACTGTGCCCCAATCTTTTACAGAATAAAGCTTAAATTCCTTAAATGTTTCAGATTAGTTTATTTAACACATTAGATTGACAAAGCCTAGATCTGAGTGCCAGAAGCTCAGTAGCATGTAATTTAAGAGTTCCATTTTATTTGCCTTGCTACCTCTGACAGTTGGAAGTAGATCATATGTGGTCTGGTCCTGTGTGTTCTGAGTGGGGGATCACAAGACGTTGAGCACAGTGTCACACAGTCCTTTCAGCTCCACTGTGACTTGATTTTTTTACAGACTTAAATTTTAGTTTGATCCCTGGAAAGAAAGGCAATGTAAGTCTGTGATCATGGAAATTCATTTTTAGAGTGTGTTTTTTCCTTTTATTTCTTTTGTATTTTGAGAATGTATTTTTTAAAAATTCCTATTCAAGAAGAAAACAATCCAAAGTGAATGACTTCCTATAACCTACATTTTACTGTTTAATTTTGGAAATATTTTTCTTGCTTGAAACTGAAATTATAATGGGTTTTGTGGCATTTCTTCCTAATGTATTATAGGGTGGGAGAAGAAGTCTATTTGAGATTTGGAAGGGAAACTGCTTAATGATGGACTTATTCAACTAAGTTTTAGTTTTATGAGACCAAATTTATTAAATTCATTGATTCCGCTTTTACATAACCATTTTTGCAATCATGTAATATAAGTCAAACACCTAAGTTAATTGAATTATGTCTTATTAATGAGTTGCATTAAAATAAACAGGACTGATACCTCTCCAGATGTTTTCCTGCCATGTCAGCTAATTAAATGTAACTACTCATTCTCAGGTACTCTTGCCATTTGAAAAGGGAATTGTGAATTTTTTGTGTATGTGAAATTTGTTTTTAAAGTAATTCAGTTAAATTTATACTGTCTCACCATTTGTTGACAGGACTTTGTGTCACTGTATCAGGATTTTGAAAACTTCTATACAAGAAACCTTTACATGAGGATAAGGGACAACTGGAATCGGCCAATCTGTAGTGTACCTGGAGCCAAAGTGGACATCCTGGAGAGACAGTCTCATGATTATAACTGGTCATTCAAGTGAGTGGCGGCTTGGAAATTATTTCTTGACAAAAAAGGATTTCTTCATTTGAGAAAATACTGCAAGTTGAATATTCTGACAAAACAAATTGCAACTGACGACACAGACAGTATGATTGGCTTCTTTGTAAATTGTTCATTGATACTAGATTTTGTTGTTCATGATGATGATGTTAGAGATTCAGCTCAGGGCATTATACATGTCAGACATGTGCTCTACTACTGAGGTATATCTGCAGCCCTCATTAAGACTTTCCAATACTGAGAATTGAACCCAGGGCCCTTGCATTGAGCTAGATCCCCAGCTTTTTTTGTTTGTTTATTTGTTTTAAGACAAGTTCTCACTAAATTGCCCAGATTGGACTCAAATTTATTATCCTCCAGTCTCAGCCTCCCAGAGTGCTGGAATTGCATTTATGTGCCACTTTAAGATTTCTAAAATACATTTTTCTATTACATTTACTTCTGTACTGGATTATAGTTGAGAACAAAATTTGACTTATTAAGTAAGAAAGAAGATCATTGTGCCACTTACCAGAATCAAGTATAGTATCTGAATTTATTTCTAGATATTTAAATTTCTCTTAAAGATTTAAGGATGGCGTGTTTTTACTTAGGTTGAATAGTTTTATAATTGTGTACTCTTAACATTTTATTGTTTAGATTGCACAAATATTACATGATTGCTTTACCATTAAAGAGAAAAAACATATATATAAACTGCAAGTCCTCCATGACAACTGAGACCTGTCCTGTAAATCTGCTGCCTCACAAATCCTCCTTTACTCTCTGGAGGTGACCATTATTACCACTTTACTTTCTATTATTTTTCCAGTTGTTTTTAGGGACATTTTGTTTGTTTGTTTGTTGTTTGGTTTGGTTTGGCTTGGTTTGATTTGGCATTTTTTTGGTATCAGGAATTGAACTCAGGACACTGTGCTTGCCAGGCAAGTGCTGTGCCAGTGAGTTATACCCCTGGCCCCCTCCAAATGTTTTTCTGTGGGATATGTGTATGGTGTATCTGTGGATTACTACACACAGGTACTTTCCTATACAAAAATGGGATTATACTACATAAATTATTTTCCAATTTGCTTTTATTTGCTAATATATTGATAAAATCTTTCTCTGTATATTCACAGCAAGTTAATTATTTGACTGTATAATATTCTACAGCAAGGGAGTGCCAGGTATAGCAGATTGGGCTAAGTCACCTGTGTTAGTAACCCAAGTCCCAGGGAGTTAAAGCAATGGCAGTTTATCTCCTTTCCAAACTTCCTGTCCGCTTTAGTTTGCTGGAGCCTCTGAACCATGTCTCACTTAAAGGGCCAGGCTGAGTTTTCACCATATGAAACGTCACTGGTCATTGCCTACAAAAGGGACATGGCAAATTGTGCAGTGGCTCTTAAGGCTGTTACAGGATCCTCACCTGTGAATACACATGATGGGAACCGCTGAATCAAAGAGTACCGTATGTATATCTTTTTTAAAATACAGAACTAAGGATTGAACCTAGGGTCTTTTGTTTTTTTAGGGCCTTTGTCTTTATATTTATTTTGAGACAGGGTCTTGCTAAGGCACTAAGCTGCCTAGGCTGGGCTCAATTTGTGATTTTCCTGTCTCAGCCCCTCAGAGTATGGGGATTACAGGCATATACCACATCCAGCTAGAATATTTATCTTTCAGTAAATAAGAACTGCTATAATTGCCCTCCAGAAAAAGTACTGATGAATTTTCTTACCTAGTTTATGAAATTGTGTTGGCCAGCACTGGATATCATCAGCTTTAAAATAGCTCTATTTATAAGTGAAATTGATATTTGTATTGTATTGTATCTTCCATTTCCCTAGTTGGTAGCAAGTTTGAGCTTTCGTTTTGTTTTTGTTCAAATCATGTTTTCTCTACTTTCTGTACATGGTTTTTTGTGTTACAATTGCACATATTATCACACTTAAGAATGGAGTTTGCAGTCGGGCGTGGTGGTGCACACCTGTAACCCTAGCAGTCTGGAGGCTGAGGCAGGAGAATTGCTGTGAGTTCAAGGCCAGCTGGGGCTACAAAGTGAGTTCAAGGCCAGCCTGAACCATATAGTGAAACCCTGCCTCAAAAAAGACTCAAAAAATAAAAATTTTTAAAAATTGGTTTGCTCATGAGTTTGATTTAAGTTTTATGGTATTAAAACACAGGTACACAGGGAATATAATTAAAGGTGTTATAAACATGGGCTCCTACAATTATCTTGGATTTGCACGGAACACTGGCTCATGTCAAGAGGCAGCTGCCAAAGTTCTAGAGAAGTATGGAGTTGGAGTTTGCAGCACTCGGCAGGAAATTGGTAAGTATAAGCTGAGTTTGGACTGCTGCTTTTGTTCTCTTTTGGGGAAGAGATTTGAGACAGGGTCTCCCTGTGTAGCTCAAGGTGGCCTTGAACTCAGTATATACCTAGGTTGGCCTCAAACTTGTAATGATCCTGCTGCCGCAGGCTCCCTAGAGCTGGAGTTACAGGAGTGCACTATCATGCTTGGCTGCTTTTGACTTTTTAACATCTGGAGTGAGGTATTGAATCACAACTAGAGTATGAAACGTGCAAATACTTTGCCATCTACTTGAGATCAGGTAGAAACTGCTTTCTTTTTCTAAAGTAATAAATTATTTTAATGTTTGTGACACATTTTGAGATATATTTTCCAGTATGTTACATATGCAGAATGTCCTTAGAAAAGTTCTGTATTATTTGTTTCACTCATAACTTTAATATTGATTTTCTCAGCTTTTGCAAATGATTAGGGATATATGACTATTATTAATCTTTTTATACTGGTAAATTTTGGCTAATAATTACTGTCTTATAAATCTGTTCAAGAATATTTTTTAATAAGCTAAGTCATATAAAGCATTCAGAACATAGTAGACATTTAGTAAATGTAAGCCCTCTATTACAAATCTATAAAATATAAAGGATTATAGTTTTATATAAAAAGATTTATTTTAAGTAATTCAAAGGATTTCAAATCCTTTTGTTTTGCTCCCAAAGAACTGCTGAGCTTAGAAATTATAAGGCAACTTTCTGGATATTTATTATTATGGATCACATGAAAACTTAGTAGACTCACTGTTGGTTCTCACAGCTGGGCAGTTCTCACTTAGAGCCTCTCACACAGTTGCAGTCAGCACGGCCGTGTGTCTGGCGTCCTGTGAAAGTGACCTCATTCACATGTGTCCCCTGGGCTGGACTGGCTGCAGTTCTGTGTTGCCTTTTACTAGCCTTGGCTTCTTTACTGCATGGAGGGCTCAAAAAATCATTTATTTTAGTGGCAGCAGGCTTTTCCTGGCATAGTTTCCAGGATACCTGACTGAAAGCTGGAAAGGAAGCCTTTTATGCTCCAGCTTTCAGATCTAAACTATATCTTTTATTGGTCAAAGCAAGTCACTGAGGACAGCCTAGAGTCAAGGGTTGTGCGCTTAAGCTCTCTAGAGACAGAATTGCATCCAGTTCACTACACCGTGATTGCTTGTTCAACTCAGTGAATATAAAACGAAATGAAGAATTGTGCAGCTTTCCATATCTTCTAGTTTATGTTATTTAAATTGGGCTTTTCAGTTGAAATTTCTTAGTTTAGGTTTTCATGCTATAGCAGCTCTGAAGGTTCTTTGGAAGAACTGTGGTATTTCCTGGCCTACGGCAATTATACTCAAACCCTCTGACATCCAGAATTCCAAAAACAAATTTCTCCAGCTACTCCCAGGAAAGCCCTGGATAATAAGCTGTTACTAGTAAGTGAGAGTTTGTGAAAGTTTTTGATATAAAAGTCTAAATTTTTAGCTGGGCATGGTGTCCTGTGCCTGTAATCCCAGCACTGAGGAGGCTGAGGCAAGAGGATTGCCATGAGTTCGAGGCCAGCCTGAGCTACAAAGTGGGTTCAAGGCTAGCCTGAACCATATAGTGAAACCCTGCCTCAAAAAAAATTTTTTTTAGAAGTCTGGGTATAAATAAGAAATGGAATAGTCTTTTGCAATCTAAAACATGAGGATATTCACATGAAAGTTTTTAATTCCTCTGAGCTCATGCCAATTTAACAGTAGAAGACTTAGTTGGATGTTTGTCCCATCTAAATTCTTAGCTGTTAGCCCACTTCTAGGAGGAAGAGCCTTGAAGACATGAATACTCTGTTCTTTTTTAATGTAGCCTGCTGGGTCCTGTTAGCTATTTCCTTAACGTAACTGCATCCTGCCGCCTATGCCAGATTGGTCTGCTGGCTCTCCAGTTCTCCTGTACAGTTGCATTCTGGTACTACTTTTCTTCAGGAGAAAGGGAGGGTAAACTTAGGAATTTCTTTTCCTTCTCCTCTGATTTGGATTCCTAATATCCTGTATCCCTAGAAGCTAAGACCTTCTCTTTCCCTTAAATGCATTAAGATATCCATCCCATTTGTGCCTTGGTCTGAGTCTTTTCCTCTAATTGTGCTGTGTTTCTTGGTTGATCCTTAGGAATTAAAAATGTCCTCTGATTATATGATATTTCCTTAAGCATTTTCTCAGTTCTCACTTTCAGAAACATCCCTTTATAACTGCTTGGTGTTTATCTTTTAATAGTCTTTACTTTCTGTGTGTGTGTGTGTTTTACAGTTTTCTTTTTGTTTCTGAAAAATTTAACATACAGATCCTATCTATGTAAACTTTCTTTTAATCACCATTTTCAGCCTGGCAGTATTATATGTACTTCTGTATCTGGTGTCCCTGAGATCAGAATAATATATTTTATTTCAGTGGGTGGGAGAAGGAAAAATTACTACTGTTTGGTTTAACTTTTGTTTTTCTTTTAGTATCTTTATTGAGATTTAATGCATGCAATACAACTTGCCCATTTAAAGTGTACACGTCACTATTTTTAGTACACTTACAAAGCAGCCATCACCACAATCTAACGTTAGAACAGTTCCATTCCCCCTAAATGAGTAGCATACCCATTAGCATACTTTGTAATCTACACCTTCTCCTCCAAATCCCTGGCAACCAGCACTCTACTTTCTGTTCTTATGAATTTTCCTACTGTGACCATTTCATATAAATGGAATCATACACTATTGTGGTTTTTGTGTCTTTCATCTAGCATAATGTTTGTAAGACTGACTCATTATAGGATGCATTAGTACTTCATAGCATACCTCAATATTTCATTCCTTTTGCTTTTTGTTTTTGTTTTTGTTTTTGTTTTTTTAGACAGGATCTCACCATATAGTTGATATTAGCCTTGAATTCACTGTGTAGGTAGGCTAAGGTGGGCTTGAACTCTCAGCATCCTCTTGCCTCAGTCTCCCAGGTGCTAAGATTATAGGTGCGTGCCATTATGTCTGGCCTCCATTGCATTTTATGACTGAATAGTTATTCATTGTAAGTGCACTATGTCCTGTTTATCCATTTGTCTCTACACAGACATTACGATTGTTTCCACATTTTGGCTGTAGGGAACAATGCTACTGTAAACACTGGTCTCACTATGTAGTGCAGGCTGGCCTTGCACTTGCTTATATAGCCCAGGGTGCCTCAGCCTCCTGAGTGATAGGATTACAGGTGTGTGCTACTGTGCCTGGCCCAATTTAATTCTTAAATCATTTTCCATCTGTAGTTTCCTGCGGTTGCTGTTACAAAGTACAAGTCATAGAACAAGAAATAGGGTGACGTAAGATAATGCTTTATAATCTTGTAGTTACAAAGTACAAGTACCTAGAACAAGCAACTGGGTGATATAAATGCTTTAGTGGTGTTATATGCCCGTAATCCTAGCACTTGAGACTGAAGCAGGAAGATTGCTGGGAGTTCAAGGTCAGCCCGGGCTTCATAGTTCAGGACCAGTTTGAACTGCCTAATGAGCCCTTGTCTCAGAAAACCAAAACACTTAAAAAAGACCGGAGGTGGGGTAGGGTGGGGTGGGGGAGGGGCCCTTTATAATCTTGTAGGTCTGTAGACTTGAAGTGTGTGGTCGAGGTGTCAGGTGTCCGCAAGCCCTGCTCTTTCTGCCTGCCCTAAAGGAGAATCCTTTCAGTGCATCTGGTGTTTACCAGCAGACCTTGCTGCTGCCTCTTGGCTTGTGGTCACATGGCTGGCTTCCTGCATGTTAAATGTTATCTCCTTTTGTGTCTCTGTGGGTGTTTGTTTCTGCCACCAAATCTCCCTTGTAAGGACACTGGCACCACCCCAATGGGCTTATTTATCTGGATTGCTTCCGTAAAGCATTCTAATGGCCAATTTACAAAAGTCATTTTCAGTGTATAGGGTTAGGATTGCAAGATACCCATTTTTTTTTGCTGTGATTTTGTTTTGGTACTAAGGATCAGTCCCACGTCTCAGCATGCTAGGCAAGTGCGTTGTCCCTGAGCTGTACTCCCAGACCCTCAAGTAATCCTTTTCTTTTTCTTTTTTTTTCTTTTCTTTTTGGTACCGGGGATTGAACTCACGACCTCAAGCTTGCCAGGCAGGCACTTAAGCCAGTAAGCTAAATCCCCAGCCCTTCAAGTAATCCTTTTAATAGAACCCAGTTCAACCCATCTTTCTGTTAATTGTGTCAAGTATACAGTTATCTCCTAACATAAAATAGTTATGTTTTAATTTCTTGTTCTCCTAGTTGTTTTGTGATGTTCGCCAATAGGAAAATGGGAGTAAAATATTTTCCATCTTTAAAAAAAGTAGAAAATCTTCCATCTTTAAAACTGTTTCTGACAACACTTCAGAAATCACAGGCTGTTTGATTTCATGATGGGTTAAGGACCTGTACAGTGACAAAAGGTAGAAAGCAGGCTTTACAGCTTTACGACATTGTGCTTTTATAAAGTGCTTGAACGTGATTTCATTTGATCCTCACAACACTGTCGTGAAGTAGAAAGGACAAACTAATAACTGATATTTAGCAAGTAAGAAACAGAGGCCCAGAGAGATTGTAAGTGACTCAGGTAAGCCTTAAAGACCCATATTATTAGTAAGTGTAGGGATCTTTCTCGGCATTTTTTCTTTCTACAATGTTATTTGGTCCTTAAGGATTTGGGTATCAAGGTAAAAAGGACAGTACAAATTTACCAGCCCGGTCAAAGTGAGAGAAGATGCTTTTTACCTGTCAGATACTACATGACAGACCATCCTAAAACTTAAGTCATTTAAAACAGCAGAGAGCTTGAAGGTATAGCTCAGTGCTGGAGCACTTCTCTGGAATTTAGAGTCCCTGGATTTGATCCCCAGCACCACAAATAAGTAAAACAAATTTATCTAATTGTGATTTTACGATTTGGGGAGGGCTTGATGCTATCTTGGCTCCATATGGTATCAAGTGGACCATTATGACTGAATTATGTCCAGAATGAAATCATTTCATTCTTCATAGCATGAAATCATTTACCTGCAGAGCACCTCAGCTGGGTGGTGGAGCTGCTAAGGGCAAGCCGAGGCCCTCTTCCCCTCTCCCCTGCTCCTGTCAGTCTTCCTCTACCTCTTCCTTCCCGTTTCTCTTCCTCCAGAGCACCTCTTTGCCTATGTTCTGCCTCTACAACAGGCCAGTTACAGTTTTGCATGGCAGGGGACTCAGAAGGATGAAAACAAAATTTGCTAGACCTTTTAAGGCCTAGAGTTGAAACTGGCATATGCAGACAAAATTGTTGGCAACCTCTCCTTTACCGCAAGTGTTGCATTTGAATTTATTCAACTATTGTGTTCGTTATGAGGTGTCACGCTTTGTAATACTGACCCCTTCACAGAATTTAGTCTGAAAGATCATAATACACAGATTGGTTTCTTTTTTATAAAATGGTAGTGTTAAATTTAGAATTTAGTAAAAATTAATTGATTTTGTTAACTTCTCCACACAGGAAACCTGGACAAGCATGAAGAACTAGAGAAGCTTGTAGCAAGGTTCTTGGGAGTAGAAGCTGCTATGGCATATGGCATGGGATTTGCAACGAATTCAATGAACATTCCTGCTCTTGTTGGCAAAGTAAGACACTTTGTCATTTGTGAAAATTCCAATATGTTAGTATTGTTACTATTATTCCTCGCCCTCTTCTTTCTTCTCCTTTTTTTGTTAAAGCAGACACCTGTCATCCCATAACTCAGGTTGAGGCAGGAAGATCATGAATTTAAGGCCAGCCTGAACTGTGTAGTGAGATCCTGTCCAAATAAATAAATAAAGCAAAAAAAAGCAAGAAAGCTAGCATTTCTTGTGTGTCGGGGCACATCTGTAATCCCATCACTCAGCAGACTGAGGCAAGTAAATTGCCACAAGTTGGAGATCAGCGTGGGCACATCAGGAGACCACTTCGAGAGAGTGAGAGTGAGCGAGTAAGAGCGAGAGAGACAAGAGAAGGAGGGGGAAAGGGAGGAGAGGAGAGGGGAAGGAAGGAAAGGGAAGACAGGCAGGCAGAGGGAGGGAAGGGAGCAAAGGAAGGAAAGAAGGAAGGATTCAGAATGAATCATATACTTTTTAACTTTAGACTAAGCATAGTTTACCCAGAGATATTTCTATCACAGAATTTTAGGCAACTGTATTTTATGGAACCTTGTTATTGGTGCTTTCTTGCTAGAACCTAGGATGTCACCCCTCCTTAATTAGAGGATTCTTGCTTTCTTCGTTTCATACACAGTTTTAAAGAGATTCTTTTTGCGGGGGCAGGTACCAGAGATTGAATTTAGGACCACGAGCTTGCAAAGCAGGCGTTTATGCCGCTGAGCTAAATCCCCAGCCCCAAGTGGTTTTTTTTGTTGTTGTTGTTTTGTGTTTTAAGACATTCTGATAATAAAAATTTCTAAAAAACTAAAATTATGAAAATTTTTGTTCAGAAAGTTATTGAATAGGTGGTTTTTCTTACATAGAAAAGTATGGAAGCATAGTTACCAGTCAAATTATATGTAAATACGTATTAATCTAAAAAATTTCAGAGCAAGGAATGTATCTGAGGATAAAAAAGAATATTGTGTAAAGATAAAGGAGATAATTCATGAAGATGTATAGGCACCTATCATCAGAGTTACAAAGTGGAAACTGGTGAATCTTAAGTAAGCAGATGCAGAATTACAGCTAGAGATGTCAACACCCCTGTTTCAAGTGATAGAACCTAACGGACAATCATGGTTGTAAATACAGAACACTGAGAAAAACCACCAACCAATTGACCAATATATTATGAGATATTTCACACAACAGCAAAAAGTTTTTTTGGATACCAGGAATCAGATTCAAGGCCTCGCACTCACCAGGCGCTGTTCTGCTGAGCTACATCTCTGGTCCAACAGCAAAATATTTACCAAGGCAGGCTATAATTAAAGCTGTAAACAAGACTTAATGAATTTTAAAAGTATTAAGGTTATTCAAAATACATTCTCTGACCAAAGTGAAATTAAGAAATCAGTAGCACACTGGGTGTGGTGGTACCCACCTATAATCCCAGCAATCAACAGGCTGAAGCAGGAGGATCACTGCAGGTTCAAAGCCAGCCTGGCTATGTAGTAAGTTCAAGAGCAGCCTGAACTACATGGCAAGACTATCTCCAAAAAAAAAAAAAAGGAATGCAGTAACACAAAGCTTTAATTTGAAAATTAAACCACATGCTTCTAGATAATCCATGGGGCAAAGATGAAAAAATGTAAGGGAATGTAGAAAATATTGCAAAATAGAAATGTAATGTCACCATTTGTAGGATAAAGCTAATGCAGTATTCAGATGAAAATGTTTAGCATTAAATGCTTTTGTTAGGGAAAAAGTTATTTTTACCTTAATAAAATGATAATAGAACAAACTAAGTGGAAAGAAGTATGTAATAAAAATAAATGTAAGAATTAGTAAATTAGATAAAAGGAGAAATGAGTAAAACTAATTCTTTTGAGAAAAAGAATAAAATTGATAAATCTCTAGCCAGACTGATCAGGATAAAAAGAAAGAAAAACCCCCATAATAGTAGCAGGAGAGAAAGAGAAGGCATCACTTCATATCCTGCAAACAGTAAAGGTATTTAATGAGAATGTTAAGAGTAATATTATGCCGATAAATACAGCTTGTATAAAATTGATAAATCGATGGAAGACATGTTCGTAATTTTTACTGTATTACATTGTGGTCTTGCATTCTGGCAGTATAAACCTGAAATTATTTGAAATTTCTTAGGGATTTGTACACTAGACAATTAAATGACCTCATTTTAATTTTGTCTGTATGCCCATAAATTCTAACAAAGGTTTATCTAGAATTAGATTTCTTCTAATTCTAAGACATGGAAGGTACTGCCTTGAAGATTTCTTCCAAGTTGGCTGAAATGCTGTTAGATATCCCTTACTCTGTTAAGGATAGTAACTAATCTAGTTTTAGTAATTTGAATCTGTTACTGAATTTCTCTGTGGGGTGGTTGATTGTTTAGCTTAGAGGTACAGAGTGTATTATAGAGGTGAGACTGCATGTTACAGTGGCAGGAGCTTTGTTTCAAGTCACTAAATTGTGACCTTGGGCAAGAGCTTTACCACCTGCCTGAGAGTTTCTTCATATGTTTAATGGGGATTGTAATTACCTAGTTCATAGTGTTGCTTTGACTTTTTTGCATCATAAAATGTCCTAGACTCATCTTGTATTTTCCCTTTAACAGCTTTGGAATCAGCCAGCTCTCCAAGGAACTCTAGTGTTTTTATTTATAGAAGAATATTACTTAGAAACCAAGGTGTAGGAACCAGGTGTATTTTTTGCTACACGGTTTCACTGCTTCTCAAGTGAATAGATCTAGAAAATAAATGTATATATGTATACTAGGTCATGCATATACACATCTATATTTGTAAGTATAGGAAAAAGAATTAGTGAATTAGATAATAAGTATATATGAATTTTTAAAATCAGTTCACAGTCATACCTTCAACTCTGTGGTTTTTTGTGTTTTTTTTGTTTTTTTTTTTTTTTTGGTACCGGGAATCAAACTCACAATCTTGTGCTTGCTGGGCAGATGCTTATGCCACTGAGCTATATCCTCAGCTGCTTTTTAAAAATCTATGTATTTTTAACTAGATAGCTGTTGTCTTAATAAAAACTATGTGCAGTAAAAATTTCAGATAGAATGTCATTTAATAAATATAGATGATTGATAGTTCAAATAACTGACACCAAGCTATATGTCTTGTATTCTCATGGGAGCATGTTATAGGCCTTTCGCACTGTTTGTGTTTTTTTCATATAATTGGATATTTTGAAACCATGTTTGATGGTGAAAAACTTGTTTCTGGGTTCATATGTTATAGGCTGAGGGACTCCACAAGGGATGAAAGAGTAAGAACTGGAGAAGAAATAAAAAATCAAAAACCTCAGCTTTGTTGCCTTAGCAGGAATCCATTTTTATGTGTTAAAGCTTGTTTGGAGATTTTAAGTACAAAGCTGTGACTTAACACGCCAGATGGGGTTTATACACAGGATCCTTCTTGGACTCTAGGTATGGTTAGTGAGAGAGAAGAAACAGCATTTTTCCAGGCATTACCCTGCAGCTTCTATTTCCCACAAATAAACAGTACATCACTACAAAATTCAAACACAATTCTCTCGAGTCAAAGAAGCCAAAATCTTTTAAAGACTGTGCTGTATCAAATTTTAAGCATAAATAAGAACCTGTTGTTATGTGGCTGAATATTTAAGTTAGTTACAGGACTGTGGATATTAAGTAGGCTAGAATTTATATTTTCTTCTAAGATGTCTTTGTAAAATAAATGTACTTTTTCTTAAAATTAATCACTCTGTTGTTGTGGAAAATTTTTTTAATAAGGTATAATTGTGTTATATTTGTGTAACTAACCCTTCCCCTTCCACCGTCTACCTTCCTATGCTTGTGATTTTACAGGGTTGCCTTATTCTGAGTGATGAGCTGAACCATGCATCACTGGTTCTAGGAGCCAGACTGTCAGGAGCAACTATTCGAATCTTCAAACACAACAGTGAGTTTGTCATAAAATCTACCACTGGCCTTAGTGATTAAAAGCCTTTGGTCAGTGGTTGTGTTACATTAGTTACGGTAATAATTGAAAAGACAAATTGAACTGAAGTAGAACATTTAAAATGTTCTTTTGGTCCAGTCTTTGAGTTACTTTCTTTCTCATTGAAATAAACAGAGAAGTTGAAGACAGTCTTTTATGTAAAATATACTCTCCTTTTATTTGACTTGCAAATTTTCCATCCGGTTTCCTTATTCAGATCCACTTAACTAGATGCCTATGGTGTTATCTTGTGCAACTCTGGGGAAATAGAGATGAGTAATTAGGATCCCTCTGTAATTTCAAGGATCTTTGGTTAATGAAGAAATTTAGCAGATAACCTGGCACTTAAAATACAAGAGACAATGAAATGCAGAGATGGACAAATGCAGTTAAAACATGAAAGAGGCATGAAGCCAAAACCTTTGCTCCCTAATTGGAAACATATACCTTTGTGTATGATTAAAATAATAGCCAGTCATGGTGCTATATGCCTATAATCCCAGCACTTGGAAAGCTGAGGCAGGAGAATTGCCACGAGTTCAGGGATAGCCTGGACTACATAGTGAGTTCAGGGGCAATCTAAACTAGTGAGACCCTTTCCCAGAAAACAGATGAACAAACAAAAACTTAAAATGAACACCATAATTTTAGTAGTTAAAGTACACATAGTGAGAAAAGATTACCAAACTGTATATTTAGTACCTTCTTTTGCCAAAATGTGTGGACATACAGATCAGAGTCTACAAGAATATTTCAAAATGTTACGTCCATACATACCTGTAGAGGGAAGGACTAGTAATGGTAGTAACTTTCTTTTTTTCTTATCTAAAATGTTTTGCAACTAGGTATGGTGCCACATACCTGAATCCTAGTGCTAAGGAGGCTGAGGCAGGAGGATCATTGTGAGTTTGAACCAGCCTAAGGTACATAGTGAGTTCTAGGCCAGCCAAAACTACATGAACAGATCCTGTCTTAAAAAAAAAAGTTTTGAGATGAAAATGGTATAAATGTTACAGTGTTTTGCCATTTTGCTTTGTGTGAATGAAACCATGTGTGATTTTTTTAAAGTTACATATAGAATCAGGATTAGGATATGCCATAAGTCAGCTGGTCCCTCATTTGGATCTCAAATTGTCCCTAATATTTCTATCAGAAATAGCACTACACTCACATTTAGCCACACCTGCCTAGTTCCTAGCAGTCTCAGAATGCCAGATTAAAAGACAAAATTTCTAATACTTCTCCAAATTACCCCTAAGTGTTGTACAAACAACAGGACAGTGACTGGTTTTTGTTTTTGTTTTTTTTTTGAGTCGGTGCCGGGGCTCGAACTCAGGACCACGCGCTTGCGAGGACAGTGACTGTTGTACTCACTGTCCAATGTAGACTGTTGTGTATCAACTTAAATCTTTCTGAATCTAATAAGTAAATAATATGTCCATTTTTATGTCTTTGATTATTAGATCTAGTTTTTTTATTATAAGTAGGCCATTTTCAAACTGTTTCTTATACATTATAAGAACCTTTTTACTGTCCTTTTTTATTTTTCAGTATTTTTTATTTTCATTTTTATTTTGTTTAATGTCTTGCTGCACAGACAGAGTGTTTGTATAATCAAGAGCAGATCC
The DNA here is from genome assembly GCA_004027295.1 of Dolichotis patagonum. NCBI lineage: Eukaryota > Metazoa > Chordata > Mammalia > Rodentia > Caviidae > Dolichotis > Dolichotis patagonum. The sequence goes on from PVJX010020848.1 coordinate 16,251, forward strand.
CAGCACGTAGGGAGGCTGAGGCAGGATTGCAATTTTGAGCAGACTCTGGGCAACTTAGCAACCTAGTGAGACCCCCTGTCTCAAAATAGAAAATAAGAAAAGGGCTAGGAGCATGTGTGGCACAGTATGAAGGCTCTGGATTCATTTCTCAGTGTCACATACACACACAGTGTATTTGAAAGGTTGAGGTAGGAGGATCAAAAATTCGGAGACAGAGGGGTTGACTCCATGAGACCCTGTCTCAAAATAAAATAAAAAGTGCAGGGGCTATAGCTGAATGCAAGGCCCTAGGTTCAATCCCTAATACCACAAAAGTAAAAAATTTAAAATAAAATGTTTATGTTGACATACTTTTTGTCTTATGACTTTTGAATACGACTTAATGCATTCTTCATTGTAAGATGCTTTTTTCTGGAAGGTTTGTGGCGTATTTTAAATTGATATTGAATTTGGGGGTGTAATATGGAAGAGATTAAATATTTTTCTGAAGTAGTTAGTATGATTGAGCATTCTGCTGTAGGTATTTCCTTTTGTGTAAAATTTGAATAAATGTTTATTCGCCTTTCTAAATATAAACACAGGATGCTCAAGTACAGCTTTTACTTGTCTCCTGCTGATTGCTATATGTTACTGTCTGCAGCAGAAATAGTTAAGACATCTCTGGTTAAGACATTTCTTCTGGGGAGGAACATCTGTTTCTACTAGGTAGTGTGCAGCTTTTCCAAACAACAGAAGGTGCAAGCAGAGTTGCAACCTTTGACTGTCTTATTTGTGTGTCTGGGGTGTGTGTGTGTGTATGTGTGTGTTTGAGACAGTCTCACTATGTAGTTTAACCTGGCCTTGATCTCATTGTGTAGTTCAGGATGACCTCAAACTCCAGGGATCTTCCTGCTTTAGCCTTCCAAATAGTGAGATTGTAGGCATGCTCTACAACACCTGGCTCCAGAGTCCTTGTATGAAAAGAGCAAAATCATATAATTTTGTAACCCCTTCTTCTAGCAACAAGCAATAAAAAATACAAAATCAGGTTTTATGATGTCCCTTACACCTCTTAAAAGTATGAAGCTATAGTGGTAGCACAGTAATCTTCAAGGAATTTGTCTTTTAACAGGAAAATTAGGATCCTCATTAATGGTAATTCCACCAAATTGTCTTGTAGGCCTGTTAACCACCTTAAGGACCAACAGAGTCATAAGAACTTGCTTATATATCAGTAGCTGATAAAGTTAAATGTGGAAAAATCCCAAAATCATAGATTCCCATTTATACATGTTCTGGACTGATTTTTTTTGTTTGTTTGTTTTGTACCGGGGATCGAACTCACAACTGCGCACTTGCAAGGCAGGTGCTTATGCCACTGAGCTAAATCCCTGGCCCATATGTTTTGTTTTTGTTTTTGTTTTTGTTTTGTTTTTTGAAGGACTGATGTATTTTTTAACTCAGTACCAAGATAGGTTATTTAACAATGCGTTTATTAAGTCTCAAGTGAAGAAACAGATCATGCACTTTAAAGTTTGTGCCCTCCTTATTTGTTTTTTAAGAGATACATATTTGCAATGCTATGTTCACACTCTTGCTAGGTCTTCTTTATGCTTTTATTTCTAAACAACCCATTAATTTTAGATACAGTTTGATTCTAAAAGGTAACTCAAAGGTAAGACATTTAGCATGAAACATTGTCGTTTCATAATCATGCTAAGCAGCTGAGATCATTTAATCAGGTTGAACATTTAGATTTCGACTGAAGGTGGTAGTAGTTGACCCATTTGCCTTATCTTTTTCTGTTCAACTCTGATGATGTTGATGTGCTCTGCTGTCTGAGCCACAGTTCCTGATTAAGAAATACAGAATTTTGGAATACAGTTAGGAGGAAGATACTTTGTGACTCAGTTTTTTTGTATGTGCTGTAGATATGCAAAGCTTAGAGAAACTGTTGAAAGATGCCATTGTTTATGGTCAGCCTCGGACAAGAAGGCCCTGGAAGAAAATTCTAATCCTCGTGGAAGGAATATATAGGTAATCCTGCTTCACTGGTCTTATCTGTGTGTCTTGGGCTCTTGAAGTCAAAGAATTCTTAAACTGCAGAGAATGCTAGACTAGTCTCAGCTAGAAACTAGGGAAACAGTGTTTATAACTTTTAAAAATACTTAGTAGAAGCCAGGTGTGGTGGCACATGCCTGTAATCCCAGCACTTGGAAGGCTGAGGCAAGAGAATCGCTGTGAGTTCAGGCCAGCCTGTCTTAAAAAAGCAAAACAGAACAATAAAATACATTATAGCAGATTCTGCATTGGGACAGAATAGAAACCTTTTTGTCTGAATACTATATAGTCTCCAAATTCCCTTTTCTATTTGGGTCCTTTATTTTTCTGCTGTTTGTAGAGTGAACTTTACAAGTAGGGGCAAGAATATAGATTCTAAACTGGGGATAGTGACACATGCCTCCAATCCTAGCACTCAGGAGGCTGAGGCAAGAGGATTGCTATGAGTTCAAGGCCAGCCTGGGCTACATTGCAAGTCAGAAACAGTCTGAACTACACATATCGAGACCCTGTCTCCAACAAATAAAGATATATATATATATATATATATATATATATATATGCGCACAGATTCTAGTACGTCAAAGTACGTACGTCTAGTATGTCAAAACAAATGATACCATTTAATTTTAAGAAATATTTTTCTTTGGTTAATTTTTTTGTACTGGGAATCGAACTCACAACATCATGCTTGCAAGGCAGGCAGGCACTGTGTCACTGAACCATATCACCGATCCTCTTTAACTTTTACAGTCCTCGTATTGTTTTCCTTTTTATAATTTTAATTGCATATGCCATACAATACAAAGTCTAATGTCTGTAACTGCAGGCTTTAGAAAAATCTGCTGTGACCTTGTCTTCTGGCACTTGTCTTAAAAGATGTAGTCTCCTTTTCCCTACTGCCTAAACACAGCTTCATCTGACTTTGTCACTTTGAGCCCATAGGTGCATGAACTGAAAACAAATCATAAAGTGATGGGCCGGAGATTTCGCTCAGTGGCATAGCACCTGCCTGGCAAGTGTGAGGTTCTGAGTTTGATTCCGAGTAACCTCCTCCCTGGGAAAAAAAAAATAATGGTGTGGACAGTTCCTAAATTTAAAATACTTCAGCATGTGTATTTTTTTAAATCCTGTTTTGCCAGTATGGAGGGGTCTATTGTTCGCCTTCCTGAAGTGATTGCCCTCAAGAAGAAGTACAAAGCTTACTTGTATCTGGATGAGGCTCACAGCATCGGGGCCCTTGGCCCTACAGGTCGAGGTGTGGTGGAGTACTTTGGCCTGGATCCTGAGGATGTAGATGTTATGATGGGAACGTTCACAAAGAGCTTTGGTGCTGCTGGAGGATACATTGGAGGCAAAAAGGTAAATGGGTTTGAGAATGGGTAATTAAAGACGAAGATGGTGGCTAGCAGACGAGGACTTGAACTAAGGTGTGGCGATCCTGAATTTGCGGCTTAGGGTCCCACCGCCAGTAGACTTCCCAGTTTGGCTGCCCAGGGAGCATCTCTTACGCCTGCTCACTGAGCTAAAGGCAAGTTCTGTTCATTGTTGTTTTCTTGTTTGAGCGTCTTTCTAAACAAGCATTCTGGTCCCAGACACAGAATACCCTCTTTTGTGAAAGAACACACAGTGATGTTTCCTGTTTGCTAGTCTTCTGTTGGGTTTAAGCTGTGCTTACAATTTTAAAAGGAATGAGAGCTAGAGGCAGTAGAAGACCAGTTGCCTTGCCCTTGGACTCAGGACACATTGTAGGTACATACAGAAACAGAAAAAAGGAAGACTACAATAGCTCTGGGGAACAGCAAAGCAAAGTACGCATAGCTTGCGTTTTGTTTTGTTTTGTTTTGTTTTGGTACAAGGAATCAAACTCAGGACCTTGTCCTTGCCAGACAAGCACTTGTACCACTGAGCTATATCCCCAGCCGTACCTAGCTTATAATATTGCAGTAAAGGTTTAAAAAATGTGTGTCTACATTAAAACACAGATACACGTAGAAAACGTTAAGTAAAAGTCAGTTATAAAAGGTAACACATTGTATGATGAGTTTATTTTTCTATGTTACATCCAAGATAGGCAGAGAAACAGAAAGTAATGAGTAGTTGTCAATGGCTCAAGAGACAGAGGAAAAGCAACTGCTCACGGGTATGAGGTTTCCCTTCAGGGTAATGAAAATGTTGTAACATTAGATAGGCATTTCATTGTATAGCTCTGAATATACTAAACGCCACCAAGTTGTATGCTAGAAAAAGGTAAATACAACAGTATATGGTTCTCCATACAGCTGTTATTTTTAAAAGTTTATTGCAACATTAGAAGATGAAATAGTATATGTCAGATATTTGTACGTGACTCATAGTAAGTGTTCATAAACATTTTAAATTCCTTTGTAAAGCTCAACACTGGGGGTCTTAACAGACGTTCACCGACTGGAGATATAGCTCAGTGGTAGAACATTTGCCTAAGTGTATGTGAGGTCCTGGATTCAAACTACAGCACCAGAATGGGGAAGGGGTTTTAAACAGTAACAAAGTGTGATTAAAGGTAGGAAAAGAAACAGGCTCTGCAGAGTGAGTTTGGGCCAAGTAAAATAGAAAAAGAAGTTGACTGTACAGCATGAAGGTGGGCCATCCATACAGGAGAAAACACAGTGGCCTAGATATTTTTAATTCTCAAGATCTGTCTTTTTTGTTAGTGGAATGGGCTCATTTTGAGAATTTAGCTGCTTTTTAGTATGATTTGTTGGCATGAACTAAAAGATAGAAAATTCTGGGAGATCATTTAAGTGCAATACATTGGGGCTCTGGGTATATATAATTTTTAGTATTTTAGAAGTAGTAGTTGTTTTATAGCTATATTTTGTATGTCTTTAGTTTGGTATGTAGACTTACTGTGTGCACATTTTAAAAAATTAAGTGAAGTTAAGAAGTACCAGTGAATAAGGACACACAATTGTTTTAAGAATCTTTCTAACTGACAGGGTTTTATTTTGTTCAGTGAGACGGCATTATTGTTTAATGAAAAATCTGGTGAATATCTACTGCATTCCTATCATTTTATAAATCTCCATGTATCTGGGGAATATTCTGATTTAGATATCCTTACAATTGGTGTTAGAGAACTATCTCTGTGTGTGTGTGTGTGTGTGTGTGTGTGCGCGCGCGCGCACATGCGCGCGCTGTACTCCCTGTTCCAGAGAACCATATTATTTAGGGATGTAAGGGCTTTTCAGGGAGAGGGTAAAAAGCAGCTGATATTTCTGTAATACTGTACTTAGGAGTAAATCACTATATTTAAAAAAAAGCAAACCAAACATCTTATTGAATCCAGCTTTGCACATTTACTTATAACATTAAGTAATATGTCTTACAAATTTAGTTAGATACTTTAAGGTAAGTTTAAATAAAAAAAAAAGCCTAAGGACTTTGCCGTGTTTCTGATCAAGTTGTTGCCATCAGTTTGCTTTGACCATGCTGTTGAGCTTTCATCTCTGATTACTCCAGGCCACTGAAAGGAGGCCACTGGCATGCGGAAGGAAAGCACAAACATTGCCAATTAATTCAAGAATTGCCTCTAACTAGCTCCCTTTTTTAACTCCCCAGGAGCTGATAGACTATCTGCGCACACACTCTCACAGTGCAGTGTATGCCACTTCCCTTTCGCCGCCTGTGGTGGAGCAGGTTATCACCTCTATGAAGTGCATCATGGGGGAGGATGGCACTAGCCTTGGTGAGTCTTCTTCCCTCAAACCATTTCCTATTCTTAGTGATACTTAGCAGCCAAGTGTGCCTTTTTAAAAAAAATTGATTAGTAGATTATTTAATAGCCATTTCATGCCTCTTTATTTGGGTTAGTACCCAGGTTTCTTCGGCATACATTTTATTTAAAGATTTAAGTAAAGTTGAAAGATACTTTTTTCCCCTAAAAGAAAGACCCAGGTTTCCTAATGGACAGAGGTGGCAGGCTGGGGGACCTCAGTTCCCATGGACACTTGATTGTGCTAGGCGCACATGTCTTGGGAACAACACTGGCTTCTTTCTTGTGCAAGGCTCTTATTTATACATGGTGAGACTTTCACCTCACACGCCTTCTTAGCCCATAAGATAAATATATATGCCCTCAGAATCCTTCTCAAATTGTTTCTCTTTTCCTTGTGGTATTGGAGATTGAACCCATGGGCTCTCTACCACTGAGCTACATTGTCAGCCTGCCCACCCTTCCTTTTTTCTCTTTTCTCTTTTCTCTTTTCTCTTTTTTCTTCTCTTCTCTTCTCTTCTCTTCTCTTCTCTTCTCTTCTTTCCTTTCTTTCCTTTCTTTCCTTTCTTTCATCTGTTACCCAGACAAGTCTCAAAGTTGTGTTCCTTCTGCCTCAGCCTCTCAAACTGCTGGAATTATGGGCAAGTGCTGCTGTACCCAGGTTGAATTGCATAATTTTATGCAAAGATAATGCACTATGTAGTGATGTTTCATTAATAGTGTATTTAAGAGCTCCTATTTCCATGAATAACACTTGTTAAGGACCCTTGACTTAACACTTTTGTAAAAAGTTTCTAATGTAGTATACAAGAGGCAACGAAGGTCCTCCTGAATGTTTGTCTTTAGTAGGATTTGTAGATGCCCTGGTTTAAACATACAAAAATGAACAATAAAGTACGATGTTCTCTTTCAGATACTTGACTTTTACTTTGCATCACTAGAGGTCAGTATTGACTGCAGATCAGTAATAATGATAGGAGAACAATTGAGGCTGTGTGTCTGTTGGCTATTCTAAATTTTAAAAGTATTTCCATTGCTAGTATGAAACATTTATTTTATTTGTTTTTTAATGCTTTTTGTTGTTGTTTGGGGTTTTTTTGTTGTTTTTTTGTTTTGTTTGGGTGTTTTTTTTTTGTTTTGTTTTTTTTTTTTTTTGGAGACAGGGTCTTGCTTTGTAGTGCAGGCTGGCCTTGAACTCACTATGTAGCCCTGGCTGGCCTCCAACTCTCAACAATCCTTCTGCCTCAGCCTCCTGAGTGCTGGGATTATAGGCATGCACCACCACACCTGGCTTTTAATGCTTCTTTAAATTCAATATGGCTGTTATAAAAGATTTCACATTATTAGCCTTGAGCTTTCTGCTTTATATTTGTATAATACTGTACTGTAAGATTGATTTGGTTTGCATTGCAAAACAAGAATAATGTGGTTTATCTGATTTTGATTAAAACAGTTTTGTTTTTTGGTTTTGTGTGTTTGTTTTCTGAGACAGGCTTTTACTATGCAGTTCAGGCTGGCTGGTCTGAAACTCACTTCATAGCCTAGGCTAACCTCAAACTCACAGCAATCCTCCTATCTCAGTTTCCCAAGTGCTGGTATTACTGGCGTGCACCATCACACCCTGCCTAAGATTTTTCTTAAATCACAATTTGTCTTAATATTTTTCCCAATCTATTTTAGATTCTTGGTAACTTTAGGAAAAGATTTTTTGGAAACAAAATATTTCATTAATGTTTCACACATCGCATCGGATCCTTATGAATAGTTCCCGATTATCAATAGCTGCATTTTTTTTCTCATTTGGTATTACTAGAAAAGTGTGCTTTTACCTGTGTATATACAGAAAGAGAGAAATAGAAAGAAGAAGAGAGGAGAAGGGCCGGGGGTTTAGCTCAGCGGCACAAGCCATCTGTCTGGCAAACTCGAGGTCATGAGTTCAATCCCTGGTACCAAAAAAAAAAAAAGAAGAGAGAAGAAGAGAAGAAAAGACGAAAAAAGAAGTGTGTATACACAGATATGGTAGCATTTCTGGAATTACTTCATTCACTAGGTACATACCTTACTGGTTCAGTCAGCAGATTTAAGTGCTAAGAGAATAATAATAATAGCAGTTTCTTTGGCCTGTCCTAGCACATGCATATCTGTACTAACTGATGATATCTGGTGATAAATTAAGTATGGTAATTAGATAAAGGCATGGATTGGTACTCTACGCACTCCTAAATGTAGTGCCTCAACAGGGTACCATATTATGCTTACAGGCTCTACAGCTCAGGAATTCACTCAGGGCATGACAAAGGTGGCTTGTCTTTGCTTCCCTATGTCACGCCCTGGCTTGGAACCCTCAGGTAATTGGGGCTGGAATCATCCGGCAGCTTCCTTGCTCACATGTTACCTGGGAAAGAGTGACTTGAAAACCAGACTCTTGGGGCTGTTAACCAGAGCACCTTCATGTGTCTTCTCTATGTGATATGGTTGCTGGGTACCCCAGTAAAGAAGTCAGGTCACCGCTAAAGAAAGGATACTTAGAGAGCAAGCATTGCTAAAGAACCTGGCCGAAACTTTACGGCAGTGGGGGGTGTGAACCTGTGGTACAGTTATTGTGTTTTTCTTTTAAAACAAAAGATGTTAATATATGACTTGTTTTGTTTTTTTCCTAAACTAAAACCTCAGTATTTGGGTTTAATTGCAGTGTTGGCACTTTGCAATACACAAGTGGGTTTTGGGTTGTAGTTTGGTACTTGGTCTCTAGAAGGTTTGTCATCAGTGCTTTATGACCTTTCTTTAAGACTTAATCTCTGGGTTTTTTATTTTAAATTTTGTTTGTTAGTACATGTATATAATACCTAATGTTTACATAACTTGTGAGAAGTTGGTACATCTACATTACACATCTTTTTGTTTTGTTTTTCAAGACAGTGTCTCAATGTAGTTTAGGGTGGCCTTGAACTCACTATGTAGCCCAGGCTGTCCTTGTTCTTATGGTGATCCTCTTGCTTTAGCCTCCCAAGTGCTGGGATTACAGGCACATACCATCATGCCTGCCAACTCATTTTAATTCCTTTTTTCATCCCTTCCCTCCCTACCCACCTCACCTGTCCTTCTATTTCCTTCTTTTTTAAAAAATTGTTTTGTATATGTTTGCAGTATATATAGTTTACATTCCTTGTGTGGAGTTGCAACGTGTACATAACACATCCCATTTCCCTTTAATCATCCTTTATCTCTCCATCTCTTGACCCTTTCCCCTTTGAGAATGGTCTGTCTCACTTCATATTATCTGTTTTTATTTTACTCTTTATTTTTATTCTCGGTTTCTTATATAATAGATATTTAAGTTTGTGTGGCCATCAAGAAATCAAATAATAACAAATACTGGAGAGGTTGCAGGGAAAAAGAATACTTCTACACTGGTATCGGGAATGTAAAGTAGTACAGCCACTATAGAAATCAGTATAAAGATTCTTCAAAAAACTAAAATTAGAAATTGCATTTGGCCCAGCTGTTCCCCTCCTAGGAATCGTCCCAAAAGAGTTAAAGACATCATGTTATAGTAATACATGCATATCCATGTGTATAGCAGCAGAATTCATAATATTTAAATCTTGGAAGTAGCCTGTATGTCTATCAGTAGATAAATGGATAAAGAAGATGTAGTACTTCACACTATGGAATAGTATTCTGCTATAAAGAAAGATAAACTTGAGTCATTTGTGGGAAAGTGGATGCACCTTGAGACCCTAATGTTAAGTAAAATAAATCAGACACACAACTTAAATATGACCTTTTCCAATATATTATTAACACGCTAATCTCTAAGGTCATCCCAGATTGGAGAGGATGAATAATTAGATTCCACTTCCCAATGGGAGATTTGCCAAAGAAAAGAGATGTACAAGACAGGAGCCTTTTGACTTTGCCTTATGGTGAACCTGTTTATGAAGTATCTGGATTGGCCATACAGTCATTGTCTCAGTAAAGTGTACTTTTGATCAGTATTAAGGTTGCAAAGAACGGTTGGTTGTTTTATTAACCCCCAAGAGCACTGTTGCATAGAACAATTGAGGCTTTATTATTCACCAAATATATGAGTGTCTGCTATGTGTTAGGTCTTGTTCTGGGCACTTGTGCTCATCAAAGAATAAAACACCCCCAAATTTCTGCCTTATAAAGTTTTTATTAGGGAGAGTTAATTACACACTATGCAAGAAAGTGGTAACAACTAGAGAGAAGATGGGGGTCAGGAGTGCTGGGGACCTAATGTAGTATTTTAAAAGAGGGTTGGTCACTGAGTATTTCAGCGGAGTTTGCGTCTTTCTCATTGCTGAGACAAAATACCTGGCACCCAAAGTTAAAGAGGGAAAAGGGGAAAGGTTTTTTTTTAGTTCACAGCTTGTAGAAGTTTCAGTCTGTAATTGGCTGTCTCCAGGACAGGTTGGCACATGGCAGAGGGCAGAAGACAGCAAAAGTAACAAGTGAGAGAGAGCAACACAAGCCTCTTTCTGTCCCTTGTATTGTACTCAGTCTACTGGGATTAGAGCAGTGCCAATCCAATCAGTGGACTGAGCCAGCAATCACCCACCCTTAATCCCAGCATTGTACTACAAATCAGTTAGACATTCTAGATTCAGCCACCAAAAAAAACCCTGTGACCATATGACAGTGGAGGAACATCTAGGCACAAACCATAAGAATCACGAAGGAAGGAGAGTTCAGATATGGAAGAACAGCATAGAAGGCCCCAAGCTAGCGGTAACTTTGTGTTAGGATTTAGCAAGGAAACTATTGTGGCCCAAGCATAATAATGCAAAGTAAAGAGTGACTAAGAACAGGGTCATGAGGCGAGAGTAGAGGTGGTTCAGAGGGCGGAAGTTCTACAGGAGACAGTTTTGTAAAGGGATTAGGTTACTTGGGAAAAAAAGAAGACACATGCTAGTTTCCTTGCCTACAGCGGGGAAAAAATTTTAACCTACTGTCCCTCAAACAAAGGACTTCTATCTAGAACATATAAAGAATTGAAAAAACTTGCCTAATGTATGCTTGAATAGTTTTTGTGGGCTGTTTAACATTGACTGGATTGTGCCTGTTTCAGATAGATAAGAATTTTGTTGGTCCTTCAGATTTCATGAAAAGGTACAAGAAGTAAATGTACCCAGTAGCCATACTTTAATGTTAATGCCTCACCGTCTTTGTCTTATTTTGGAAGAAAGATAGTCTCTTTAATAAATGGTGCTAGACCTGTGTATTACAGTGCCATAAAGTCAAAATGAGTCAAAGATCTAAAAAATAAAACAGAAACAATCTACTGGAAGAGCAAGTTGGTAGAAATCACGAAGACATAGGTGTAGGCAGAGTGTTCATAAACAAAACCCAAACTGCAAAAGGAAATACTTAAAAGAATCAACAACTGGGATCTCATCCTATTAAAAAGCTTTTGCACATCAAAAGAAATCATCAACAGAGCAAAAAGACAGCCTGCAGTGGGGAAAAAATATAGCCTACTGTCCTTCAGACAAAGGATTTCTATCTAGAACATATAAAGAATTGAAAAAATTCAGACCCCCTCCAGATTCAAAGACCCAATCCAAAAATGGGCATGTGAGATGAATATACACTTCTCAGATTAGGAAATACAAATGATAAATACATACATGAAAAAATGCTCAACATTATTGATCATTTAACAGGTGCAAATTAAAACACTGAGATTCCATCTCACTCAAGAAAGAATGGCTATCATCAAGAAACCAACCAGTAACAGATGCTGGAGGGGCTGCAGCGGAAGGGGGAAAGGAACATTTCTTCACTGTTGGTGACAGTGCAGGCTGGTGCAATCACTGGAAATCAGTATGGAGCTTCCTCACAAAGCTTAAGATTAGAGATCCCATTCAACCCAGCTATTCCCCTTCTGGATATCTTCCCAGAATTAAAAACATACCACAGTGATATATGTGCACCCATGTTTATAGCAGCACAATTTGAAATAGCTAAATTGTGGAAACAACCCAAATGCTCATCAATTGAGGAATGGTTAAAAAAGATTTGATATTTTTATACAATGAAATACTATCCAGCCATAAAGAAGGATAAACTTCAAACTTTTATAGGTAAATACATGCAACTTGAGACCATACTAATAAGTAAAATAATTCAGACTCACATGGGTAAACATCACGTTGTCTCCCTAGTGTGAGAAATTGAAAGAATAAATAAGGTCTAAAATGTACAATAAATATTGTGAAATGGGAAGAAATTATTTTTTTAAAAAAGGAACTAGGATGGGAAAAAGAGAAAAATGCAAGTTAGCTGAACTATTAATGTCTCTAAGTTCATTGAAAAGGAAGGCTCTTGCTAACATCAATTGGAGAATTTTTATGTCCATACTTTGTACTCTGAGTGACTACCTTGAAGATGACAATGTGAAATGTGTTAACTATTGTTAATCTCCTATTATTTTGTTATGAATTTGTTTTACTGTTTTCAATAGAAAGAAAGAAGAAAGAAAAGAAAGAAAGAAAGAAAGAAAGAAAGAAAGAAAGAAAGAAAGAAAGAAAGAAAGAAAAAGAAAACTGGGCTTCTTGTACTTTTTAATCTTGAAAGGAACCTTTGCCCTTTCAGGTGGTTAGAAGAAAAAAGGAATACCTTAGGCAGATTAAGGTTTAATTAAAATTAGGTTTGGCTCATTTGTATTAATGCCAGTAATAAACTTGTTAATGAGGTGTTAAATGATCTCCTCAAGAATCCCTAGGAGCTGTCAGAAGCTAATTTAGGAGACCTGAGGCACTTAAAGGCAACATCTCCAGATTCCACAGCTAAGAACAGAGCTTTGGGAACACAGCCTTTTGGAGGGAAGGTCCTAGGGAGAATTTCATACGGCTCGTCAGAGGCCAACAGCTCTGACCTGTCTGAGCCCAAGAATATTTGGATTCTGCTTTTTTATTTATTATGTTGCTTTAAAGTTACTTGTTTACCTCACCATTTGAAGTTTATCCAAATGAAAATGAACTTTCTGCTGAACACTGTATTCTTATCCTCAGTGTGGGTATGCAGGGTTTCTGAAACCAAGAGTTCAATCAGACTCCATCCTTTCTACAGTTTACTGCCCAGAAGTATTTACTTCATTTCTCACACAGCTGTCAAGCCTCTACTCTGTGCCCGAAGTAAGGGGTACTGTGAAAGGTCTGAGTCACTGTTTTCATCACTGGGACAAAATATCCAACACTCGCAATTTAAAGGAGAAAAGGTTTACTTTGGCTCGTATTTTAAGTCTGTGGTCCGCTGGCTCCAAGGCAGAAAGGCCTCCTGGAAGAGTCTGGTGCAGAAAAGCCTTTCACATCGTGGTGACCAGGAAGCAGAGAGGGAAGCAAGAAGCTCAGAGGGAGATGTGGTACCCTTGCAGGTGCCCCCACAGTTACCTGCCTTTGCTGACCTGAGGCTGAGGCAGGAGGAGGATGTTGGAGGATGACTGGGAGCTCAAGGCCATCTTAAACTATGTAGTGAGACCCTATCTCAAAAAAAAAAAAAAAAAAAAAAAAAAAGATTGCTAGGAAGAACTAGTCTCCATGTGACACAAAAATTTTGTTCAGTTTCCTCCTGCTTTGTCTCTGACAATCTCTTCCCTCACCCACCCACCTTAAACTTCCTTAAAAATCTACTCTATATCAAACTTTTCTATGTAAGTAAAATTTTTCTTGGATACTATCACACTAATAAATTACCAGCAATCAAAGAAAAAGAAAAAATATTCTTCTTCATTAACTTCTTCATTGTCTATGGTAGCACAAAGCACCTTTCAGCCAGTGGCTTGCTTATGCCTTTTGAAATCAAGCAACAAGACCTCTTTACAGGTAGAGAAACTTGAGCTCCTATGTGGGACAGTTTTTCTCAATATTTTTTATCCAAAAAGGATATGGCTTTCCTATTTGTTTTTACCAATAAAGTCGTATTAGTGATATTTAATGTTTTATTAAAACAGATTATTTTGTAATCCATTTCTAATTTTCTGGTTTCTAGTTTGCCGATTTTCCAAAGAACAGCTAAGTTTCCTTAGCAGAATAATCACTGACTCAGGGAAAGTCTAGGCATTTGTCTACCTGTTTGTCCTCCATGGATCAGTAATCCCTTTCACCTTCCTCTCTGTTCAGAAATCTGTTCTGAACCCATAAGAGCTTTTGCACCATGCTCTTTCTGTCTCTTCTTATACCCCCATCTCTTCCAAACCCAAGGTTCCTTGCAATAAGAACTGCTTTTATGTTCAGTGAGTTTGAACTTGACTGTTAAGATGCCCGTAGGCATCAGGGTAGAAGCTAACCTTTGAACAAATGTGGACTTGGTCATTAAGTAGAATATTATTCTTGGTACCAAACATAAATAAAGAGTATTAGTATGTTGCCCTGGGACTGGAAAGGAGCCTTGAACTAGATACCCCTCGTTTTGGTCAGCTGATGTGAGGGAACTAAACTTAATTAAAAGTACTACCAATAAATAGCATTTGGCATTGCTTGAAAAAAAAATTTAAAATTCTGAGTTGGACTTTTTTTTTTCCTGTTTTTTTTAGAATTGAAGTAGGTGAATTACCTGTTTTAAAGATTTTCCCTATTATTTTGTATATTGTTACTATTGATATGAAACATTGAGACATACCTTTACTTAGCTTTTTCTTCTAATCACTTCAGATTTGTGAACTTTATGGCCCCATCTCTACTATCTGTTGAAGAAGTTTGTAAACCTTAACATGATTGTCATAGCTTCTTTCCCTGAAATTGTTTCTGAGGGCTTTGTCTGACAGTGATCCTAGCTGTCCTTAACTGTAAAGCAATTTGTTACTGTACAAATAATACATAGAAGCAAGTAACAAAACTGATGAGAACTAGATTGTTTAAGAACTAGATTTTTTTTACTCCTAGGGATTGAACTCTGAACTAAATCTCTTAACTCATCTTTTCTGTATTTCATCCTTTCTTCATGTATTTATTTTTGTTTTTATTTTAATTTTTTTTCTGATACAGGCTCTTGCTAAATTAAATAAGTTCAAGACTGGGCTTGAACTTATAATTGTCCTGCCTCAACCTTACAGAGTGCTAGGGTTATAGCATGTGCTGCCACACCCAGCTCCAGATGCATCCCCCTCTCCTCCCATGCAAAACTGCCTTTTAAAAAAAAAAATATGCGTTTGTAGTACTTGGTGTTTCATTCCTTGTGGGGAGTTGATAAAACATGTACATAATACATCTTTTTATCCCCTATCCCTCCACTCTCTTCCCTCCCCCTTCATCTCTTGATCCCCTTCTCCTTTGAGAAGGATATCTCTCCCTACCTCTTATTATCTTTTTTATTTTGTTCTGTATTTATACTTTGAGTTTCTCATATAAGAGAAGCCATGCAGTATTTAAACTTGTGGGTCTGATTTATTTCGCTTAACATTACAATCTCAAGGTATATTAGTTTTCCTACAAATGATCAGGTTTATCCTTTATGGCAGAGTGGTACTCCACTGTACATAAATACATTTTCTTTCTCCATTTATCTGTTGGTAGACATGTAAGCCACTTCTAAGATTTAAGTATTATCAATTATTCTACTATAAACCTAAGATATGCAGATATCATTGTAATGTGATGTCTTTGGCTTTCTTGGGATGATAAGAGGAATAGCTAACAGAAATTTCTAGTTTCAGCTTTTTGAGGAATCTCCATAATGAGAGGGCAGTTCAGATGCCCTTTCAAGGCTTGCCATGTATGAGAGCTTTCTGAAGAGGAATTGATTGTTTTTTAATTGTCTCCATAGTTTTTCTAGTTATCTAAATATCTGATCAGTATCCCCCTTCCATCTACTTTCACAGTGGAACGAGGTGTTAAAAACTAACTCATGGCCTTCTTTTCTTTTCTTTTCTTTTTTTTTTTTTTGCATGCAGTGCTAGAGATTGAGCTTAGGGCCTGGCACAAGCTAGGCAAACATGTACTGCTGAGCTGCATCCCCTTGATACTTCTTAAACGCAGTAAAGCAGACTTTATTCACAAGGAGCTTCTTCAGTAGGGGAGTGAAATGGGCTCACCTCTGACTCCAACAAGGCCAAGTAAGGAATTATAACCAAGGAGCAGGGCATAGGTTAGCGGATGGAAATTACTGAAAGGAAGCATCAGGGTAAAGGGTCTTCTTTTTTTTTTTTTTAAAGAGAATAAAACAAAAGGAGGCAGTAAAGAGCAGATCAGAACAGGACAACATAGGCAACACAGTACTTTACATTAAGTCAACTGGACATCAACAGTATCTAACACCATATCTCTTACTCTGCTATAGTTGAGCATAATTTCAAATACAATAATATCAAACATAACACAATAGTATAAAGCCATGCATAGAGTGAAAGAATTACAGGGCTTTCTGAACCGAATAACAGAAAATGATCAATGGGCATTATAATATCTCATTTTTGATAAAAAAGAAAAAAATTTGTTTGAACTATCACACATACTCAAATTCCAATGAGACACAATGTGGTAGATAGAAACAATGGTAATAGAACAAAAAAAAAGCATGGTAGGACTTCTAAGAAGGATAATATTAAATCAGCAATAGCTGTCATAATGTTTTCTTCAAAACAGCTGTTCATATCATCACGTATGATATAGTCAAACAAAACAGGATAACACCATTCCAACTGATGATTTAAAACTTTGAAAGACTTCGAAGCTATGAGATGGG
>PVJX010020849.1:0-32827 GCA_004027295.1 Dolichotis patagonum
TCCCCTCCCCTCCCCTCCCCCATCCCTGTCCCTGGCTATCACTCCTGGGCATTCTGCTCCTCTGTTCCATCTCTGTTCCCACTATGATCCAGCACATGGCAGAGGCCTCAGGCCCCAGGAACCAGCCCACTGTGGGTCCTGCCTGTAGAGGGCGCACTGCCAGGAACACAGCTCCATCCCTGCAGGGCCCAGCCCTGGGCCTTGCTGACCTCTGTATGAGGTGATGACCTTGAATGCATATGTCCAACAGCCCTTTCATCCCTTAAACCAACAGTGACCCGGGGACTTGGCCCCAGGGATCCACACCAGAGCTGACATGGGTGACACTCAGCTCTCTGGGGCTGTAGCTCTCCTGGAATGTGGAATTGCTGCTGTCTGGCTTCTTCAGACCCCAGAAGCCTCAAAGAGACTTCCAGCCCCACCTTAGTGTTCCCAACTCTGGAGGTCAGATTGAATCCAGAGTTCGAATTTCTGCCATGCTGTTCTCAGCGGGTGTTGGGGGCCGATGTGGGCCAGGATCCCCACTGTGACAGTCAGTGATTCTAATGGGAGCCTGTGGAGGACTCAAGGACTCAGCTCATTTGGAGGAGCTAGCTGGATGCAGCTGGTTATAATTCCGTGTACGGAGTAAGGTCCTCCCATCCTGCAGCTGGGAAAACTGAGGGAGGGAGAGAGAGAGCATGAGACCCAAGGAGCCCGTGACTAGACCCCCAGCAGAGCAGGCAGCATCATTTCCCCAGCCAAGAGGGGGAGGGGAGGCAGGAGCTCCTCACGTCAAAAATGCAAAAATGGTCACAGCAGAGCTTTCAGCCAGTGTGGCTCCTTCTGAGCACAGGCCATGTGTGAATGCAGATGCCACAGGCCTCAAGGCCAGTGCTGCCCTAGTCCCCTGTGCGACCCAGGGGACGGTCTGGAGCCATGATGAAGGTCACATGACAACCCCCAGCTTCTCAGCCTTCCACAGGCTGCCTGTGTCCTCCAGGTGAAAAGACCACACAGACACCTGCACTAGATTTTGCCTTGTTTTCTTTAGGCGGAGTAAATTTGCAGGAAGCTGATCCCTGCGGAAATCGAAGCCTTGAAGAATGTGGCCTGTCCTGGCCCAGCCCTGCCCAGCTCCAGAGGCCTCGCACAGCCAGCCCCCACCCCTCTCGCCCTGGCCCCAGCCTGCACCCTGGTCTTCCGCACCTTAGAAAGCTTCGTAATTAGGAGAAAGGTCCAGCTGCGCAAAAAAGGAAGAATGTTATTTTAAGAGTTGCGCACCAAGGAGAAGTGGCCCTGAAGGGTCACTGGGCTGTCACCAAAGGGACACCTTTGTGGCCAGACCCAGGCAACAGGGAGGATGTTCCAGGCCGTGGTGCAGGAGCCCTGAGCAAAGACATCACATTGTGACAGATTCCAGGGAAGGAAGGGGAGCATTCTAGCCTCCTTCCAACCCCTGCCAAGATGGGGAAAAGCCAACTGTGGGCCAAGGGGCCAAGGACGACCTTGTTTATGAGACAGTAAGCTACGTGTGCATCTAATGGACATGTGCTCATGGCAACACACATAAATGACATTATCTGGAGAGGTGGGCCAGAAGGTGACTTTTGATTTGACTCTGAGTCCTCCTCACTGTCTGTGTTAACAACCCACACATTTTGATATTTGTGCTTATTGTGCACCAATTGATTGAGGGATAAACACAATGTGGTATGGCCATACAATGGAATAGTATTCAGCTACAAAAAGGAAGCCCTGACACATGCTACATGAAGGGGCCTTGAAAAGATTTTGCTGAATGAAGTAAACCAGAACCAAAAGGCCAAATACTGTGTGAATCCATTCATAGGAAATTTCAGAATAGATAAGTCTATAGAGATAGAAAGCAAATGGGTGGTGGCCAAAGACCGGGGGAAGGAGGAATAGGGAGGGACCACTGAGAGGCTGTGGGGTTTTCTTTTTAGGGTGATACAAATGTTTTGGAAGAGGATAGAGATGATGCTTACAAAACAGGTATTAATTTCTCAATGGTCAATTTCATGCCTGCCTCTGTTTTTAAAAGGAATTTAAACTGAAAGTAGATGCCTGGGATGTCACTTGGGAAGCCTGCCGGACAGTCCTGCCCCTGTGCCATGAGTCCCCAGCCCTGCTCCTAGACAGACACCCAATGAGAGGCATGCCTGGGGGCACCAGCGACCCCAGGAGAGGCTGCCAGGCCACTCCCCTTAGCACCCCCACCTAGAAACGCCCCAGGTGCCGTCAGTAGGCAGGAGGCTAGGGAAGAACGGGAAACCCCTCCGCAGCAAAGGACTGTGGATGACCACAGCCACGCGGACGGATCTCACCGAGGCCATGTGAGCACAGGCAGCCAGACCCAGAGAACGCGCAGTGCTCGGCTCCTGCTGGTGGGATTTCAAAGCTGGAAACCTTAGAGGTCAGAAGAGAGTTACACCCGGCGGAAGTGGGCAACAACAAGAAAGGAAGCCCCGTGCTCAGGGCAGGGCGACGTGGTCCCCTTGGTCTCCTGTGAGCCCAGCAGCAGGTCCAGCATGGATTGCACTGAGTCCTCAGAAGTTTTTACCTCCCTTTTACAGACAAAGAAAGAGGGGCCCTGAGGGCCTGCGCTCTGGGTCAAGCACAGAGCTACGTGCCAGGCGATGGTTTAAACACAGTGCTACTCAGTTCCGGGGCCCGTGTCCTTAAGCCCCGAGCGGGGACATACAGACTCCTGACAGTCAACCAATGGGATTGGACCCCTAGGCCTTCAGAAAGGCAGCCCCGTGCTGTTAGTCACAGCAACCTCCGATCCATGTTGGTGACGGTTTTCTGTAATGACAGCGGCGAGCTTTGTCTCCCAAGGGGTAGAGGACCAGGGACTGCCCGGCCTCAGGCACTGAGGAAGCAGGTGTGTGGTCACATGGCACATTTGGCAGCACGCAGGAGGGCCAGCGAGGCCCGCTGCTAGGGAGCCTGTAGGCCAAGGTGGGTGTTACGGTGTGGGCGTGGTTGGAGTATGTCCGCCTGTATAGTAGTCACCTTTGCGGTGACTAACTTAAAAAATTAAAATTAAAATTTGAAAAGTCCTACACAGACAACATAAAGGCAAAAAGGAAAACCACGCGGGTCCCTGGGACCCTCTGCCTGCAGAGGAGCTCCAGCTCTGGACAGCACATTCAACTGTGAACGCACCCAGGGCCTCGAATTCACCCCTGGTCTAACTACCAGCCAAACCCCACCGTGAGCACATGAGCCTTTAGGGGACATGAGCATTTAGGGGATCAAAACCATGGTACTCCCAAAGTACCACGGCACTTCCTGTGCCACAACCTGCATCCTCAGTGTGGCGGAGGCGGTCGATCCTGTAAGAGTGGGGCCTGGTGGGGGGTGAGTGGGCTCCAGGGTGCAGCCGTGTGCATGGGCAGCGCTCTCCCGTGGGAGATGGCGAGTCTGTGTGGTATGGTTAGCTCCCAAGAGAGCAGCCGGCCACCAGAGAGCCAACCTGGCCCTGTCTGCTGTCACATCCTGTCTTCCCCTGTGGCCTCTGTCCAGCACACACCTGCCATTCTTACATCACCTGCCATGAAACCCTCACCAGGGCCTGGAAGATGCCACCACCATGCTCTTGATCCACCAAACTACAAGTCAAATGAATCTCTTTTCTTTACAGAGTACCCAGCTCCAGGTGTTTTGTTAGAGCACCAGAAGACAGACTGAGACAATGGATTGCCACTTTTCACCATGTGCATCCTTCCCCAGGCACAGGACCTTGTCATCTGCAGACCTGTGACAAAGGGAAGAAAATGAGTGATGGTACTAGACCTGCTCACTTCTGTCCTCCTCCATCCTAGCATGAGGTCTGGTATATGGTAAGTGCTCAATAAACACGGTGGCGCAGATGAGTCAATCAAAGATCCTCTGGATTAGACAACAAATAGGTTGACAAGAAAGAGCGTGTCATGCAGGAACCTGGCCTGGAGCCAAGAAAACTGGCTTTGCACCAGTGTGGTGGTGCACACCTGTAGTCTCAGCCTCTGGGAGGCTGGGGCTGCAAGACTGCAAGCTGGTGCTCAGCCTGTGGAATTTAGCAAATTAGTGAGAGTCTGCCTCAAATAAAAAATTACAAGAGGACTGAGGATGTGCAAAGGCCTGTGTTCAGTCACCGGTATGGAAGGAAAAGAAACAGAAGGGAGGGAAAGGAAAGGAAGCGAAGAGTAAAGGAAAGAACTTTTAAATTCTTATTCTGCTTCCAAATCTTACTCTTTGATCTTGGCCAAGTCTATTTCCCCTTTGGGGCCTCAGTTTCCCAACCTGTAGAGTGGGAATATGGGAACAGATGAAATTGAGACCATTTCCACCTCTTCAAGCTGGGGATTGGCTAAGACATTGCTTTAACTCTGTGAGCCTCAGTTTCCTCGCCTGTAAGATGGGAATGATAATAGGACCTACCACACAGGCTCTTGCTAGGCCCAAGCAGAGCATATAGTCTCTGAACAAATGTTTAGAAAGCACTTCCTGAGCCCCAGGCACTGTCGCAGACTCAGGGAAAGGCAGGGGCAGGCTGGGTTGCTGCCTTCCTGGAGCTGATGCTGTGGCAGCAGAGACGAACAACAAGCCCCGTGAGTCAGCCTCGTGTCCCGGAGTTTCCGGGAAGGGCGCGGGAGGGCCTGGTGCTTGACTCTTCATCCTGGTGCCGTGATGGGGCTGTGCTCGGTCTGCCAACGCCTGCCGAGCTACAAGAAGATGCCAGCATTTTCCGAAGTGCACGCTGCACTCCAGTGGGAGTTTGGGATGTCTGTGTGTTTGCGTGCTTGGTTTTTAAGTTTAGAAGTTAGGAAGTGGCAGGAGCTATGAAAAGAAACCAAAAAAGACAGACCAAAGTGAGGGGGTTAGCAAGTCCCAGAGTGGGCAGAGAAGGCTTCAGTTTCAACAGCAGGGCCAAGGCGGGCCTCCAGGGAGGGCGACAGAGATGACGCCAAGCCAATGGGGCCCTGGCCTCTCGGTTAGTGGGGGGATCTAAGCCATCACCGCAGGCAGAGGCCAGTAAAAGACACCGTTGATGTCTCCATCCATCGTGGTGCGTGGGGTTCCCTCTGTGCTCTGCACAGCAGCGACATAAAGGATTAGACAACGATGTCCCCTCTTTTTTCAAAAAAGGTGAGGCCCAGAGAGGGACCCTGTTGAACATCACACAGCAGCTTACCAGCAGAGAGGGGACAGGAAGCCACATTCCAGCTGGCGCAGCGTCCCTGAAATCACAGGGCACGGTAGAAGAATGGCCCTGTGTTCCCACCACCACATGCGTCTGCCTCAGGCATGGGCCTGGGAGAATCTGGGGAACGTGCTCCCCCTCGCTCCCCAGCACCCCCCCCACGCACACAGGATCCGATCGGCCCATGATCTCACAGCGACTCTTGCCAAAGCAGCTGAAATCGTTCAGACCTTGGCCAGCGATTGCCTGTGGGTGAGGCTGGGGTGGGAGGACCCTGTGGGGAGGAGGACGCAGGGGAAGGGGATGGGGAAAAGCCAAGTCTTCCTCCTTGCAGAGAGTGAGTCGTTGCAAGGGCTGTTGAAATTGGAGGTTTACGCGGTCCAGACTCACAAAGGGGTAAGACAGCTTGGCAGGTGTTGCAGGCAAGCGTGAGTCCCAGGAAGGAGAGTGCTGCGTCCCTGCATGCACCTGCTGCCGGCCTTGCATCTAACTTCCTCCCCTGTCTCGGCAGTGGGCTGGGCTGGGCTCCCAAGGGGCCCCGAGGGAGTTGCGCTAAGGACTCTACCAACTTGCCGATCTGACCCTCATTTCCTCATCTATAAAATGGCCATGACAACGGTTTCTTTTTTTTTTATTTTTTTATTTATTTTATTTTATTTTTTTTTTTTTATCGGTACCAGGGATCGAACTCACGACTGCCTGCTTGCAAGGCAGGCGCTTATGCCACTGAGCTAAATCCCCAGCCCCGACAGCGGTTTCTTCTGGGAAGCATGATTAGGGGGAGCAGTGAAGTAACGGACGTCACGCACTTAGTACGTGCTCAGTCAGTGCAAGTTACGGTCAATACTGATAGACATGAGATTATCATTTGTGTAATTGTTGGGGTCACACAGAGAGGATCCCCCTTTCAAATCAAGAGTAAGGTCCCAGGGAGGATAAGTGATTTGTCCAAAATCTCAGGGTCCCAGAAGGAGCTATACGATTTGGGAAGCCCAGTGGAAAATGAAAACATGGAGTCCTAGCCAGAGACACTGGTGCACATTTGTAACCTCTGAACTTTATAAAACTGAGGCAGGAGACTCGCAAGTTCAATGCCAGCCCGGACAATTTAGCAAAATTGTGTTTTAAAATCAACACTAAAAATGGCTGGGGACGTAACTCAGTGGTAGAGCAACCCTGGGTTCAACCTCCCATGACACACACACACACACACACACACAAAGGGAGGGAAGGAGAGAGGGAAGGAAGGAAGGAAGGAAAGAAGGAAGGAAGGAAAAAAAGAAAAGAAGCAAAGGAAAAAAGGAAAAAAGAAAAGAGAAAATGTGGGTCTATCCAAAAGTTACCCAGACTGTCAAGGGGACAATAGCAAGTGGTAAGTAAGCCACGCGTGGTTTCTTGTCCTGAGTGTCAGAGACCACACAGGCATGTACCCCTAAAGACAGCCCTGTGCCATCCCGGTGATCCAGGCCAGAATCCATATCGAGGCCTCCTTGACTCCCAGACCAGTGCCCAACCTCTTCCCACCACCCAGGCCGAGAACTGGACAGGACGGTCACTGTGCCGCAATCCCGCATCCTCAGCAAGCCCCTTCCTCTACCTTAAAGACAAGACGAGCTCGCATCCAATGGACTGGAACCACTGCCTGGAAGGTTCCAAAGGGCCCTCTTCCCTCCCCTCCCCTAGGGAGGCTCCCCCAAGGATGAGGTCACAAGTCGCTGTTTCCCAGCATCTGCGGTGGTCGGAAGTCTCTTTCCTTGTATCCCCTCTGCCTTGGTGAGAACTCCTCGGTCCTGCCTCAGGAGAAGCAGGCACATGCCGAACTCAGGGTCCACACTCCAGGGAGTCCCAGGGCCACAGTATAGAATGACAGTTCTACAGTAGAGTAAAACAGGCTCGTCCATAAAAAGTTGGGAGAGGTCTTGGAGGAAAAGGAGAAGTCCCGGGGCCCTGTATCAGGCACACGGGTATCTAGACTGATGGATTTGTTTCAGGTAGAGGAACCACTGAGGCCTAGATATCTGTTAGACCCAGCTTTCATAATCTTTCTAAATTTTCTATAGTGATCCCATCATAGTTGCATTAATTAAGGACAAATGGGCTTTCTTTAAATATTTCGAGGAATAATCTATGACTCAGTGATAGGCCAGGGATAAGAGCTTACATGTGCCTGACCTTGTTTCTCTGTGCCTCAGTTTCCCTGTCTGGTGGTAAGGACCATGCTATAGAGGGTCCTGCTGTCCTGAGGTTTGACACCATGGGCTTCTGAGCCAGGAGAGCTGAGATGGCTTCAGCCATCGCCGGAGCCAAGGTCCTCAGACACAGATGCCCCGGCAGTGCGACAATGGGCCGGTCTGGATCCGACTCAGACGACAGACAGATGCAGCAAATGACTGTTTATGGAAGTGTTAGAAATGTCCTGGGATGGAAAGCGTGAGGTGGGAATGCAGAGGGGAGACAGAATTGGCCCAGGAAGCAGCATTTAGGGTCACCGAGAGTGACTGGGGAGGAAGCAAGGAAAGGCACAGAAGGACCCAGGGCCAGGAGACATCTCGGCTGTGGGAGAGATGTGCAAACAGCAAGGAGGGACGGACAGAAGTGGAGGACGAGGCTGCCAAGAGCAGAAAGGTTGCACTGTCAGGGCCCTGCAAGTCACAGGTGTGATTCGGTACTTAGCCTAAGGGGACCCGGGAGAAATAGATGGTTCTTATCCCAGAAGGTGCATGATCAGTTCCTAAAATGATGAGAGCCTTCGGCCCTAAGCTACAGCTCTCACATGGCCCTCGTTGTAGTCAGGGTTTACAGGGGAATAGATTTAACACAGGACACATAATTCATAGGATGATTTTATAATATTTACACAAAGAGTGCTGGAGATCTGTCCATAAATAGAGACCCAAAGAATCCAGCTGAGGGCCTGAATCTCTCAGCAATGTGTAATGCAAGTCTCTAACAAGGATCTGTACCACCCAAAGGCCAGCGGTGGAAGCTAGAAAGTCTGTGCCAGCAGGCTGAGGGATCTGCATGTGCAGTGCTCAAGGTAAGGACCAGAGCTGCCCCAAGAGAACCACAGCCACCCTCAGCAACAACGAGGACCCAAGTTCCTCCAGTGATGAAAAAGTCAGTGTGAAAAGCTTCTCCAGGAGAACCAACAGCACACCATCTTCCCCTGTAGTTCTCCTCAGGTTTCCACACCCAGCACCACACTGATCCCTTTCACCTAGGTGTTACAAGTTGGCCATTATTTAATCTACCATAACCCTTTGTAGCCATGCTTGACTAGGGGAAGTGTTCATTCTTCAATGAGATGGGGTATAGGCGCCAGGATCAGAGCTCCCCAGATTTACTGAGGACTAAGTGCCCTAAACCCTCTCTGGCTGTCACCAGAAGGCTCTACCTTTGCTAAAAAGCCACAGGGGAGTTCACAGCCAGCACCACTGAGCATTGTCCTACATCTATGGCCCACACCATCTCATACGACACCTTCCACCATGAAGGCCAGAGTGGGCTCTGTGTGGGACATCCCAGCATGGCTCACAGCATGGTTGCATCTCGCAATAAAACCCACCACACACGGAGCAGGCAGCACGTTCTTAGAGCAGTCCTGGACCTCTGTTCCTGGGCATAGTGTAGCACTGCACTTGTCCTTGAGATTGGGGCCAGTGTCTACATTTTAAAGTTGAATCCCCTGACCCATAGAGACTATGACCAAATAGCCAGCACTCACAATTTAAAAGGAGCAGAGGTTTATTTTGGCTCATGGTTACAGAGTACTCAGTCCGCGGCCCCTGGGCTCCAAGGCAGGGTCATCATTGTGGAAGGGCATGGCAGAGGGAAGTTGTTAACTCGTGATGGCCAGAAAGCAGAAAGAGGGAAAGGGATAGAAGAGGCCATGGACAAGATATGCTCCCCAGTGATCTCATACCTTCATCAAGGCTACGCCTCGCCATGCCCTCCAGCCATGTATGGGTTAATCCACGGATGAAGTCAGGGCCCTCACAACCTGATCACCTCTCTAGACCTCACCTGTGACATGGCTGCTTGAGGGAGTCAAGCCCTCAATCTGTGAGTCTTCGGGGACACTTTAAACTTAAGCCATAATACCCCCCCTCAAATCTTTGCTATCAAATTCAGATTATAAAAAACAAGTTGGCACTTGAAAGGGTTATCGAATCGACCCACTTCACAGATGTGGGAATTGAGCCTAGAGAATGGCTGCAGCTCTTATGGTATCCAGAATGCCAGGATCTCCCATCAACCCCAAGGACTGAGGGCCAGGGATTTAGTTCAGCGGCACAAGTGCCTGGTATGCACAAGGTTGTAAATTCAATCCCAGGTACCAAAAAAAAAAAAAGATATAACCCCAAGGACAATTCCCATCCAGCTGACCAGCCTCCCCTCCCCTGCTGTTCTGGCCCTGGGTGGGATTCTCCATCCATCGTCCTCCTTGGGATCCACTTTCTCCCCAGCCATTTGCCTCTCTCAGCTCACTGCCCCCGGAAGAGCGCTGCCAGCAGCTGCCTCACTGGAATTATAGCATCTTTAGAAAGAAAGCAAAGAGGATAAGAGATTGAGGCAAACATCACCACTGTAAAGAGGCCCTCGTCAGCCTGTTATGAGTGAGGAGTTTGTTTTTTGTTAATATTTTTTCTGCATGGCGTGCTGCAAATAAGAACATTCAGAGAGCAAATTGGTGGCCTATTTATTGCTGTTGGTTCCTCAGCAGCACTAAGCCAGTAATGACGGAGGAGCCTCTTGAAGTAGAAGTTCAATTCCGCCTGGTTAAAACGATCAGGACTCCGCTCGGGGGCTGCATTCTGTCAAGTCGGAGCAGAGAGCAACCAGTGTTTGCGTCACTTGATGGAGACATCCGCATGCTCATTGCATCCCCAGGGTTCCTCATTGGACAGGGAGGAGACTTCAAGTTCCAGGCACCATGCTAGGCCCTGCAAGGGCTATCACTCCTCCTGCCCAGCCAAGCTATACTGTCAGCACTGTACAGCACTCCCAGGTGCCCAAGTGGAAAACTGAGCATCTCCCTAGGCAGAGAGTTGGACAGATGAGGCCTCTACAGGGTCATCTGAGGTTAAGTCCCAGAACTGGCAGCTCTGATCTTGGGCAAGTTACCTTACCTCTCCATCAACACTGCTGTTTCTTCATATATAGGATGGGTATTGCATTAGTCAGCTTTGTGTCAGTATAACAAATTGCCTGAGATGGTCATCTTCTAAAGAACAGAGGTTTATTTTGGCTCACAGTTTTGGAGGGTTCTGTCCACAGTCTGTTGGCCTTGCTGCTTTGTGCCTGTGACTGATGAGGCAGTGTCTCAGGCCTCCCCTGGGGCCCACCTTTTAAGGATTCCACATCTCCCAGTAGTGTCATCCTGGACCACACTTCTAACACTTAAGCCTTCAGGTCACATAGAAGCTCCACATTATAGCTGGTGTAATAGTGATTGCCTACTCATAAGATTTCAATGCAAATTAAACTGAGTTACTACCCAGCTGGTGCTGGCCCACAGTGAGAACTAAACACAAGCTAGATGTTACTGCATTGGAAAGGTCGTAGTGCCAGCCTGGACTCTGCACACTGTGTGCCTTCTGGGTGGGTCGCCTTCTTATCTTAACACAGCAGGATGATGCTTCATGCCTACATCACAAGGATGTGGAGTTTTGAGCATTAACTGGGATAAAGACCACTAACAGGTTTTGTAGGCAGCACTGTGCAGATGCACAGCTGGGGACCAGTTTGGGGCCTCTAAGGAAACAGTGTAGTACGCGGCCAGTGAAAATATGAATTATCACTGCCACTTGGAAAACAAATTGTCAATGTGGCATCC
Organism: Dolichotis patagonum; assembly: GCA_004027295.1. Lineage (NCBI taxonomy): Eukaryota > Metazoa > Chordata > Mammalia > Rodentia > Caviidae > Dolichotis > Dolichotis patagonum. The sequence continues at coordinate 11,028 of PVJX010020849.1, forward strand.
CGGGAAAGATACACATACCCTTTAACCGGCAGTTTTGACCCTGTGAATGCACCTGAGGAGGAGTCCAACCAAAGCGCAAAGAGATGCACACACAGATGGTGGCGCATTCAAGAGAGCATGGGCCAGAAACCTCCCTGGGCCATGCCCTCCTCCCCACGGGCAGGAGATGGGGAGTCGACAGTGGGGGGCTCAAAGGATGTATGTGTTACCATGCAGCACTCAAAGTGAATTGGCCATACTCTTAAGGGTAACACCAGGGAGTGTCTTCCGATGCCAGAAGAGTCTATATCCCAACTACTGTGACAATTATTCAAGTCCGCATAAAGGGAGAAAAAAATTAAAGAATGACTATTTTTTAAAAAGGTATTCCTGGACAATGCCTGTCCCTGAAGCCACGGTATTGTTCCAGTGTCCAGTTCCTAGCTTTGATCACCTTTAGTGAGACCTGGTAAGAAGATCCCCTCAAGGAAGCTGGGGGGATGGCTCATAGGAACCCTGGCTCTGCAAGTTTTTCAGCTCCCATGGACCCTTAAACTCTTTCTAAAGAAAACCTTAAAGCGATCGATCAATTCATTAACTACAGCACAGCACATGTAACAACATGAAGGAGCCTCAGGAAACAGTATGAGGTAGCTGGGGAGGCTGAGGCAGGACACCAAGTTTGAGCCCACCATGGGCAACTTAGGGACTTCTCAAGAACCCGTCTTAAAATAAAAACTAAAAAGAGCTGGACACGTAGCCCAGTGCAAGGTGTTGGGTTCAGTCCCTAGCATTGAAAGAGAGGGAGAGAGAGAGAGAGAGAGACAGAGACAGAGACAGAGAGAGAGAACAAAAACACACTGCAACCCATACAATACACCACCGAGCAACCTCCCACATGTAGTAAAATCATGCATGCACGGCCAGCTCTGAATTCAGGAGAGGAGCTCTCGTCAGCAGCAGAAAGGGGTAACAGGATTGGGGGCCTGCAAGATAAGCAGCTTGACTAATGTTCCATTTGTCAAGCTTGAGGCAGTGTGTGGTTTGTTTTGTTTTGCTTGATACTATGCCTGCATTAAATACCTGTGTAAAAAACCTCGGTAAAAATACATTTAAAAATCACTTTTGGAGTGAGCATGACCTGGGCCAAGTGCTGGCTCTGTCACTTAGCGACCTAGTGACCTAAGACCTGTGGGGCTATGTGGAGCAGACCACAGGAAGGTAGCTTTCTAGCAGGCCTTCCTCTGAGAGCAACCTGAGTGTCCGGGGGTCCAGGTCCCTCTTTTCTACAGAAATCCATAGCAAGGTCTACCGTGGTGCTTTGGAGAGTGGAGCACCTCCCAAATGACCACTTAAGGGATCCTGCAAAACATCCAGAGATTCGTGCAGACAGAGGGGCCGGGGATGCGGTGCGTGCCCTCTGTGGACATCACCCTTCCCAGCTGGTCTCCCCCACAACAAGAAGTAACTGCCCCAATTGCTAGGGTCTGAGGCAGAGATGGCACCAGTTTGCTAGTGGGCCCTCCTCATTCTGCATGGAATAACCAAGCTGCCTCACTTTCTCTGATCTATATTCATATAGACCCTGCGTAGACCTCCTGGGCTTCTTCGCTTCTGCAACAGCAAGGCAGCTTCAGCATTTGACTTGGGCGGTCTGTTCCTCACACCTAGAGACCAGGCTTAGCTGGGCCAAACCTCCCTGAGAATCATGGGAATTTCCCATCCCATCCCACCCTTCCTTATCCATTCCTGGCTTGACCATAACCATGTCCTTTTTGTGGCTGTGAACAATTTAATTCTACTCCTCAGAGGGACAGACTATGTGTATTAAAAGCCCAAGCACCAAGTCATGCAAATTGGATCTTCATTTCTGTCCACTTGCTCTTACCTGAGGGTCAGAGGCTCGTTTATGAAGCATCACCACCACTTAGAGTAAACCCTCATCTGTTTCTCCCAGGTTTCAGTTCTCTAAATATGCGTGAATGCAGAGTCTATGTGAATAGCATCTCATGGCCATTTGTGCTTGGGATTTAGGGTTTCCTCCTGGAAGGAAAGGAAGGAAGGGTCAGCTTGTAAGCAGGGGCTGTGCCTCATTAAGAAGAGCATTTGGAGTGGCGATCAGTTCTCCCTAACCTAGAGGAGCCGGCTGGAAGCTGACCTTGTTACATCCTGAAATTTCATCAACTCCGTTTCTCCTCCAAGAGCCTCTCCTGACCCTCCCCCATCAAAACAGAGCCTTTCCTTCCTGGGCCTGGAGGGGTCACAGAACTGTGTGAAATACGCTCCTCCACTCCTTGCTCTGCTCTGCTCTGCTCTGCTCTGCTCTGCTATGCTCTGCGGGACTCCGGGCTTGCAGCCACCTGAGAGACCTGGCCGCCTGTCTACCACTACGATGGGGACCTGGTCACCGACTGCCAGGCTCAGGGCTGAGCTGAGTATCTGAAGGAGGAGGCCCGAGTTGATAGGAACCCTTGCCCTGATTTCAGCAGCATACACATTTTGCTTCTGTCTACCTCACTCACAAAATCCGTGCAGAACGATAATAAACAGCAATGTCAGTCATAAGGCTGGTAATCATAGTAGCTAATTTGAGGGCTAGGTATCCGCAGTAAAGCTGGAAATGCCAATAGTCATGGCCTGGTGCTTACTAGAGCCTAGCATTGTATGAACTTCGGAGTATCCAGTTCTAGTAAGTATCCTGTGAGGTGGGAACAATGATTCTCCCCACTTTGCAGTGGAGGAGACCGAGGCTGTTTTGTCTGGGAACACTTGCATGGCAGGGGGTACAGAGTGTGGTGGTGCTTTGGGCTGCACTGTTTTCTGCTTTCCTAACTTCGCCAGTGTGTAGAGACATCAAGATGAGGTTTCCTCCTGGGTTTAGTTCAGCAAAAAGGCTCCCCAGAGCCAGAATCCTCGCTTGGTGATCCTGAGACTCTCAAATGGCCTCCTGGCCCCTGAATTCCTCATCCCTAAAAGTCCAGTATTCCCGGCCACAGCCCATCCCAACAGCCCTGCTAAGAACCACGGCCTGCCAATCTCCCGGCATGTGAGTTATCCAGGACTTTGTAATCCTAGAAACATTGCAAATAGCTCACAGACGCCGTTCCCATCCTAGGAGCTCACGCCATGGCTGCAGCCAGGCCACAGGGCGTCCCAAGTGCCTGGCTCTGCAGGGCACAGGCAGGGCCCAGCGCTGGTTGGTGTTTGTGCTGGGCAGGCCAAGGGCAGCTCCGCCAGACACAGCCCCTGCGTTCTGGCTGTTTGAGGTTTCACCTCTCCTGCCCGAGCCACCAGCCAGCCATGAGGGGGTGGGTGGGGGGCGGAGGGCCGCTGGGCCCTCAGCTGGCAGGACATCAAACCCGCCCAAACTGCTTCCATGTGGTGCCAGCCCGTGGCCGGCGTCCTTCACGTCAGATTAGTCCTCGGCCGCTCGGACGAACGTGTCCTCACAACTCCGCTTTCATGTTTGCCCACAATTTGAATGTCATCACACAAAATCAAGGCTAATTGTGAACAGACCTGCCCCCTCCCCCCTCTGCCTTCCCGTCCACATCTGGATCCCACAACCTCTCCTGGGGGCCTCGGAGACCCGCTTGGGCTATGAATGCTTAGAATCTAACTTGATTTCCCTGTCCCGCTTCCCAGCCCCCTAAATCCATACCTTGGGATGCTCTGTGCTCTCCTTGGCCATTGGCTGTGTCTTCGCCCTTGGCAAGCCTCTCTATGAACACCTCTCTGCCTTCCCTGACTTGTACTCAGGGAATTCGGAAGCCACTTGAAAGCCAAGGAACACCCACTGTCCCCTCAGCCCAATAGGGTCTCCCACCCTCTGCCCACCCACCCCTCCATCCTCCCAACGTGCCTTGTTTCCATGGGCTGCAGCTTATCCTGACACACCAGTGATCACACTGTCCTGTCCCCAGACCCCTTACTGACATATCACCCGCAGCAAAGGAGAAACTGTCCAGCTTAACGAGTCTCCTGGACCCAGAAAAGGAATTTAGAACTGGAAACACACGCATTTGTCGTCTTCAGACACCTCCAAAGGAAGTGTCTTTGCTAGTTGTCAGGGTCTTCTTTGGGGACAGGAAAAGAGAAGCCTGAGGGAATCTCTGAGTGCTAAGAATCCCTCAGGGTGGAATGGGTACCCCCAGGGACCCAGAGCCCCACAGAGAAAGAAGTCTCTAGTCATACGAATTCAGGAGGAAAGGTGCTCTAAACTCTGGTCACCGTCAGCTGTGCAGTCAAAGCGCCCCCAAAAGGGGCTCTTTGAGTTAGAGGGACATCATTTTGTCTACTTTAAATGTCATATATTTGCAGAGTCCAAAGCCAGCTCAGAGACATGCAAGAGCCCATGGTGCAGAGGGGCGGCGGCTGCTGGGAGAGGCAAGGTCGGAGGGACAGGCAGTCGTCTCCAGGCGAGTTCTGGTGGTGTTTGTGGCAAGAGATGGCAGTGACCACCATGCATGGCCTGTGCTGGTTCAAAGAGGAGCCTGAGAATCTGAGTTTGCCTGTGTGGTCACCAGACACCATGTGGCTATGAGGCTGACCGCCCAGGGCAGGTCACTGGCTGCACGTGCAAGCAATAAGGCTTAGCAGTAAGGTAGCAGAGAGCAGCAACCATGGCCCTGGGCTCGACCCCGCCGCCTTCACACACTCTCCGTGTGACTGTGAGCAGAGATCTTGCTTTGCAGGATGGAAAGTAGATGCATCTCCACAGCCTCGCCCAGTGCACCAGCCTGTCCGGAGGTCAGGGCCCTGCCACCTAGCACACAAAGCGTTCCTCCCTAGTGTGAGCCAGCACAGCCACCGTATCCATTTCCCAGGTACACAACACAAATGCCTGCGTACTTAAGGACATTCAGGAAGTCAGGATTCAAGTTCCACATCCAAAATGATACAGGAATGGTTGAGAGACTGTGGTTCATTAATAAGTCCATTAATCAGTAAGCGAGGTGGTGAATAACTGAACGGAGAGAATGAATGGATGAAAACATGCCCTTCTCCCAAGCTTCAGGGTACATTTGGGTTTTTCCCTTCTGGATAAAACACAGTGATGGAGAAACATCCCCACTTCATTTCCCAGGACTGCAGACAGGAATTGAAATGCAAGCTCTTCCCTGTTGTTGGCATCTGCCAAGAACAAGACTGGAGCTGCTCGGACAAATGAAATTCTGACAAAGCGTGTCACAGGCTTGAAGCATCTGTCACTGAGTGGGAACGATGCACATTTAAATCTGGGAGAGGTGCCGCAAGCTTTCAAATGACAATCCACTGACTGGCCGGCTTTCCCTCTGACCTTCCCGCCAGTCCTGAAGGGCTCCGTCCAGTAAACATCCTCCAAACAGTTTATCTTAATAAAAGCCCCTATAATGGAGACAGAGTTAATTTGAAATGATTTCCTCAGCCATTTGTCTTGTTGGCCATTTGCTGGATGGTAGCTGAGGTACACGTCGTCTGTGGACAGCAGGACCATGGGGCCTGGGACTCCTCCTTGCCCGGTGCCACCGCCAAGGCAGCTATGGTCTCGGACCAGGTTTCTAAGAATCCGAGCGGTGATTCCAGCTGGCAGTGGACTTGACCTCAGACACACTGGAGGGTCATGCTCTCCTCCTCCAGCCTCTTTGTCTTGAGGTTCAAAGAGCAGAAGAGGAAAACCAGATGATGACTTTATAGATCTAGGAATTGAGGCACAGAAAGAGCGAACTCCCAGAGAACCTTTGGTCACCTGACAAATTGTTGGTGGGAACCAGAAATTATGTTCTTTTTGCCCAGACTCATGTGCAATCACAAGTCATTTGCTCAACACTGAGGATGCAAAATAAGATAAATCACCATGGCAACTCCAGGGCTCTGACCTTGAGTTTAGGGACTTCGGAGGCAGGAAAACCTGGGTACCCATATATTGTCTGCTTTCTGGCTGGATCACTTGGGGAGCACCGCCCAGCATTTCTGACTCAGTGAGAAGAGGGACAGTGTTCGGCAAAGGCTTACAGTGGTCAGTGGCGTCACGTGAAGATGTAAAGGCCTCACGCAGCACCCCGCCCCCCGCAGGGGTATCCCGACTAAGTGTGCATCTCCCTCCTGTGCCTAATCCCATGTCTTTCCACCCAAATCCCTTTGCTTTCCCATTCTGCTGAGACCTCAGCCTCCCATCCCTTGCCCGATCCAGGACCTTGCACATGTGGCGAGCACAGAAAGCATTAGGCACGCTGGCGATTGTCTGCATGACTGTGTTTACATTTGAAATAAAAGCAAGCAGGTGCTGGCAATTTAGCTAATCAGGTACCATCTCAGCCCCAGATGCCTGGCTGCGTCAGTCCTCAGTGTGGCTTCCCCAGGTCTGCAATTAGCCTGGTCCCCAGCCCTGCATTTGGCTCAGATTACTGCCATGGAATGGATGGATGGATGGATGGATGGATGGATGGATGAATGGATGGCTGGCTGGCTAAAGAGCAGACCCTGGAGATCCCAGACCAGCATCATGGTACCGAGACTGCCTCATGCCCACAGCCCCAGTGACATCAAATGGGACTCTCTGTCTCTGGAGCCATTTTGTGGGGTCAATCCTGCTGGAGAAGATGAGCAACTTCTAAAAGTTACACATCCTTTTAGTTGTTCAGACAACTGAACACACTATGGCCTGGGCAGGATGTAACTCCCAAAAGTCGCTTGGCCTTGGTCCTGAGAATCTGACAGAAAGGTCGCTCTGTGTACAGTGCCAGGAACACTGTCCAAGGACAGAAGCCCAGCAGTCCTGCTCCCTGGTTCCTCCATATATGCCCTATGTGACCCCAGACACATTCACTGGCCAGCCTGGACCCCAGTTTCCTCATCTGTCAGAGGGGTGGATTCAAGGAGAACAGTATTTCCCAATCTCTTCCCTGGACATGGCTCCTTCTCTGTGGTGGGGACTGTCCTGGAAAGTGGCAGAATGTTGAACAGCATCTCCGGCCTCCACCAACCCATGCCAGGAGCTGCCTCCCTCCAGTTGGTTCCAACGAAATGTCTTCGGAGAGTGCTAAATACCCCCTGGGCACGGGGGCAACGTGCTCCTGGAGGCACTTGGTCTTGAGAACCCGGAATGGAGCAGCAGCTCTAAGCACAGCTGTCACCAGGAATGCCAGGGGGCACTTTGAAAAGAGAACGACGCTCTGTACCCACCCCAGCCTAGACACCTGGGCCCCAGAAATCACGCCATAGGCTCCCAAAGGTCCCCAGGGGACCATAAGGATCTAGAAGCACTGAGACCAGGGAGTCTGAGGGAGTGGGGGATCTGGCCCTCTCCTGGGCAGAGGTGTCCAGCAGACACACACCAGCCCATCTGTGGGGCTGCCATGGAGTCCCCCAGGGCCCCGCCCCTGCACGGCGCTTTTATTTTTCTTAGCAGACATTATTTAACCAATTCCAAGTTGAGCGGAATCCAATGAAACACAGTCCCTACAACATTTTACAGCTAATTGGTTTGACTGTTGCGTTGTAAATGTGTGGAGTGACTAGCAGGGACAGCGGGGACCTCGTTAACCTTTCTACGGGGTTTTGCGTGGCTGTGTAGCTCTCACAAGGCCTGTGCCACTTTGGGGCCTCCAGACCTGGGAGTTGCTCTCCCCAGGAAGGCAAAGAGCTCTGGATTCCAATCTCATTCTTCTCAGATGAGGTCCCAGAGCTCCTGGGCCAGCTCCACCTTCCTCCCTCCTCCCTTTCCTTCCTCTCTCTTCTCCTCCCTCTCCCTTTTCCCTCCCTGTTTCCTCTCCCTTTATTCTTTCTTGCACTGTTCAGTTCTCCCTCCTCCCTTCCCCCTTCTCTCTCGCCTATCTTTGCTCCCTGCCTCCTCCTCCCCCTTCCCTCTGGCTCTTCCCCTCTCTCCTGTCTGCTGCCCTCCTCCCTCCACTGTCCTCCCCTCCTCCCATTTGCCCTGTCACACTGTACCACGTTCCTCAGACAAAAAGCCTCTTCCTCTCCTTAGAGCCCTCGGCATGCTGTTCCCTGGGCTTGGAAATCTCTTCCTGGAGTCTCTGCCAGCTTTAATGCTCCTCTGTCCCCCAAGGCTCAGCTCAGACTTCGCTTCCTCACAGATGTCTGTGAGTGGGGTCTTGTGTCTGGGTAGGTGTCTGTCTCCCTGAAGTTGATGAGGCCCCCTCTCATCTGGTCAGTCCCTTGTGGAGTAAAGTCTCCGGACCAGGCTGAGAGCTGCATGTCCTGATGGAGGGAGCTGTGGCCAACCTCTGTCTTCAGGGACCCCAGCGTGGTGGCATCAGAGGAGCCACCAGGGACAACACAGAGCAGAAGGCCTAGAGCCTGCCTGGAGCTCTCCCACGTGGTCCCCAGCCTGGTTGCCTCTTGCGGACAGCGGGGATACTGCTGCATCCATCCTGGGGGGCCCCTGCTTAGACAGCAGAGATGGGGAGCCTGTGACCCTTAAAACAGGAAGTGGAGGCCCTCAGGCCTGGCAACACGGGCTGCCTGTCCCAAGGACCTTGGAGATGGAACAACTCACCTCAGGAATGTGCAACTTTTTGTAATTAACTGCTTACTTTCTGCAAAAGGAGTACAGGCCCACTGTTTTTTAAATAATTCAATGGCTCTAAAAGATTTTTAGCCTGAAGGAAGGATTCCCACCCACCCTGCCCCCTCCCACAAAGAGTCCCAGAGACAGCTGCAAAGTCCTACTCGTTTGACTATTTCTTAACTCTGCTTCTGAATAATATGTGCATTGCATATTTTCCTATTTCAATTTTAACTGCAAGAACTTTATATATGCTTTTTTTTCTCTTTCAAGAGCAGTCTTAAATCCAACAGACATCATGTTTGGTGCCCCACTCTAGTGCTTCTAGCCTGTGTAATCTTAGGCTAGTTTCTGAACTTTTTTAAGCATCCATTTCCCCAGCTCTAAAATAGGTTGTTGGGTTTGGTTTCTGGAGTTTAAAAATAGAGTGATCATGAAACCAGGAGCGGGGGACCCATGGAGGCAGGGGTTTATATTCATGGTTCAGGGCTGAGATCCAAAGCTGGTCAGCTTCCTGGGCCCACCCCTTGTAGAGAATGACCAGCTCAGTGCCTGCTGCTTCGAAGGCTTGGGACTGATGCCTCTGCCCGGATGCTCTGAGGTGCAAGGTCAAGGAGGGTAGCAGAAAGGCCAGCAGAGGGACAAGCAGTCTGAGGGACGAGCAGTCTGAGGGATGAGCAGTCTGGTGGACGCTCACCTGCGAGGTGGCTTTCTGTGTACCTATGTGTCTCCTCCATAAGGGACTCGTGCTATATGTAGCATGCAGGACCCCCAGGCCCTACTTCTGGCCTCTCCAGACTCCGTGTCATTGCACAGGTGGCCGCCTTTGACTGCCCCTGAGTCTGTCCTGGCCATCACAGAGGGCCCCTCCTCCAGAAAGACACCAGGCTTTCCCAGCCCTCGTCCACTCCCACACACACACACAGCATGGACAAGGGTCCAGCAGAACACTGTCACCTTGGCCAGGTGCAAGGGCACCCATCCAGAGCTAGCCTGTCCTCAGAGCATAAACACTGGGGTGCAGAACTCCCTCACACTCTCCCTGCCCCGCCTCCTGCTCCCCCAGCAGAGCAAGCACAGAGCCGGCTGACAGCCAGTGTATGCCCCTGAGGAGGAAGGTTCTAGGTGGAGACAAAAGCCCGTTTTGATAAAGCTGTCCAGACCCCTGGCCTCATGGGTCTTCTGTGACAACCTCCCACTGGCTGTTTACTCTGAGCACCTGCTGGGCTGCTATGGTCTGGATCTGAAACCTTCCCCCAGACCTGCATGCTGAAGGCTTGGAGCCCAGGTTGGCAATGTTCAGAGGCCCGGCCTTTAGGAAGTGGCTGTTAACCCACTGGTGGACTGGGCAGCTCTGCTCCCCACATGGTCCCCACTGTGATGAAATGGCTCCGTACAGACCCAGGAGCAAGGTGACAAGTAACCTGACAGAACCAACTGAACTTGGGGCTCTGGATACGCAGAGGCCCCTGTAGCCTCCCCTTTGAGGTGGGAAGCTGAGACCCAGAGCTCCAGTGTCCAAGGTGACCTGGACAGGAAGGAGCAGAAACACTGAGTCACTGGGAACGCTGGCCTCACACTGCGCTCCTTATGGTTCTTTTCTCCTTAGATGCCCTTTTAGAACTGGAAAGTTGCCAGCAGGTCCCTAACTGCCCAGAGGAGAGAAATTCCTGGGTGTTTGGTGGCTTCTCAGATTTAGGAAAGTCTAAGGCTCCCTGGAATCAGGAGTTGGAGACCATGACCAGGCTGTACTAGGTCTGGCCACAGGAATGAAGCCATGCTGAAAAGAAAGCCACCGTGGGCAGGGCTATTACATAGTCCTCCCGAGGAGCTGGCCGGGCCTGAGCCGCGCAGAAAGCAAGGGTCGGCTTCCTGCAGTTTCTGCAGAAGACCCGGCTGTACAGAGCGGAGCACCCATCCTAGGGGTGTCCACACATTTGCTGGAGAGGTTGTCATGCAACGCCAGTGTCACGAGTAGGACTAAGAGGAAAGACTACATGCTTAACTATCATCAATTATCTATGTAAGGCAGTGGCATCCCGCCAAGAAGGCGGTTATCTGACATTTAACGGCCAAGAAAACCAAGGTGCAGAGAGGCTAAGGGATTTAACAGGTAGCCGGGCCCCAAGCTGTCATTCTGTAAGCTCTAAAGCCGTGCTCTGAGGACTCCGCCTGCAAAGCATCCGTGGTCTTTTGCTCACTGCGGGGTCAAGGTGGTAAACAGGGGTGCCCAAGAGGTCCCTCCAGCTGCACTGTGGGGTTTTGGGAAACCACAGCAGGGGTGGGACTTATAGGACCTGAGAGGCCACACACCTCAGAGAGAACAAGTTTACCCCCAGCTCTGAAGTCCACCCTGCCACCTCACTCCCGGGAAGGGGGGGACCACAACCTCCACCCCAGAGGCCTCTGGGGGCCCTGGCCCCTGTTCAGCCTGCCTAACATTTTCTATTTAAATGCAAATTTTGACTTTTCTCTTGGCAGCTACCAAAAGTTTTCGCACAGGAATGAGGGTCACGATAATAATTTATCCACAGGCCTTTTTCTAACAATTATTATTTGTTCAAGGGAGCAGATGGAGACTGCAGGAGCTGGAAGAGAGGGCTCTTCCCGGAGCCTCCCATGAGGTGGCCTGCAGGTGACGGCAGAGGCTGAGGCCCTCTCCCTGAGGCAGGAGATAAAGTGCAAGCGCAAGCCAGGACTGCCACCCTGGGGACCCTAGTCCTGGGGCTGAATTGGAAGGGAACTGTGTTTACAGAGCCCAGCGCTGTGCAGGGGCTGGGCAGGCTGCAGACAGGAGGAAGCAAGGTGTGCTGGTAGCTTTCAAGTCTCAGGGAGCCCCCAGTCTGACAACAGGGACAGGGAACGAACTAGACCATCACTACCCAGGTGCCCCAGGCTTGGTGCTGACTGGGGGCCCAGACAAGGGGCCCTGTGCTGGCTTGGAAGTCTAGGAAGGCTTCCTGGGGGAGGTGATGGTGGCTAACACTCCCAGCGTACCAAAGGGTCAGGCAAGCCACCCTCCACTCTGCTGGGAAGATGCTTCCCTGGTATCATCTATGAAGACAAATAGATAAAAATCTACATATAACAAATGGGCAATTTCAAGTGAAGGAATTCATGCTATGCACAAATGGTATATATTGCCATTGAATGAGGCTTTTTCTTTTTTCTTTTTTGGTACCAAGGATCAAACTCATGGCCTCGACCTTGACAGGCAGGCACTTATGTCACTGAGTGATAACGCCAACCACATCTGAGCCACTTTAAATAGAAGCAATTACTAGAAACAACCTAGGTGCTCACCAATAGGAGACTGGATAAATGATCTATACCCACACATAGAATACTATTCAGCTGTACAAAAAGAATAAGGATGCACTTCATTTACTGACATAGGTCTCCAGGCTCTGTAAAGTAGGAGACAGAGCAGTTCTGACATGATTTGCGTGAAAGGCAATCGGTGTGTTGCTTTTTTAAGTGTTTGCTCATATTTCTGTAAACTGATCTTGAAAGGCATCCGATGAATGAAACTCATGGTTTGCCTGTGGCCAGAGGACATGAGTGGGAGGGAGCGTGTGGCGCACAGATCTCCACACCTTGTGAGTTCAGGTGCATCTGCGCACATGTACCATTGATTCAAAAACTCAGTGTGGAAATAACCACGAGCTAGCCATGCTGCAGAAAGGAAGGCCACCAGGAGTCCCAGGTGAAGAGGCAGCACAGCCTTGGGGCCCAGGGGAACCTGGAAAGACTGCACAGAGTGACCAGGGCTGGTGGGGCTGAGGTAGAAGGTTATGACTCTCTCAGGTGAGTGCTGGTCTGTTGCAGGGTCTTCGCCTATCCTGCAGACCCTGGGGGCCATACAAGAACAGCCAGTGTGCCATCTGAAAAGGTTCCTCTGGAGAAACGAGTTGGGGTAGGCAAGGGGAGGCTGGGAGGCCAGCATGGAGGCTGCTGTACCGTTGTACTCCATGCATTTCAACCTTAGCTGTAGCATCCCATTTTAGGAACGAAGCACAGGGAGGCTAAGTAATTTACCCATGGTCATAGAACCTGTAATCAGACACCACTTGGTCTGTCTAATGCCACAGATGGTCACCTGGAATCCTCCAGGCAAAAACACCTTGCTGAGAGGTGGTGACTATGACCCTAGCCTTTTCTGCACGCTCCCGATCTCAGTTACTTTACAATCACTTTGCCACACCACAACAAAAGGAGGAGAGGTTTAATGACTCATGGTCTCAGAGAGTTCAGTGCATGGTCAGATGGCTCTAAGGCATCAATAGTTCGATATAAAGATATGGCAGAGGAAACCTGCTAACCCCATGGCAACCAGGAAGCAGAGAATAAAGGACACTTCTAGAACTGCTCTCTCTGAAGCAGTTATGGAAGTCCTTTTTCATAAGCATCTGTACCAGGTGTTATAGTTTGTGTCTGGATGCCCCCCCAAAGCCTCATGTGGTCATGAGGGGCTGCTTTTGGGGGGCATCTGTATCTAGAGCTTGTGATCGGTTCCTTGTCTAGTGCTGGGATTGGGGGTGTGAGTGCTATATCCATTCCAGGGTTAATAGCCTGCATGCAATACAAGGGAGGGAAAGAGGTTTACCCCTCTCTTTTGCTTTTATTGCTTTTGCTGTCTTCTGCTGCCATGAGCATTTGCCTCTTTACCATGCCACCCTGCCTTGGAGCCAACTGATTATGGATTGAAGCCTCTACAGACTGTAAGCAAAATGTTTCCCTTTTTAACTTTGGGTATTGGGCATTTTGTCTCAACCATAAGAGAAAAAATAATGAAGACACCAGGCGCTATTAAAAGAAAATACCGTCAATGTTGCTACCAGTGCCATCCAGTGGAAAGGCAGCTCACAGAAACATGGCATGTGTTCATTCACCCAGCTTACTAGGGCTTGTACTGTGTGGCTTCTGGCTCTGCCCAAAAGTCAAAATGAGCATGAAAAGTAAGTGCTATGTATGGACTTGGGGCACTGAGCACCTCCAAGAGCATGATTAAAGATGCCCATGAGAGACGATTTCCAACTTCCAGAGCTGTTTCAGAAAGCGACAAAGAACAACAGGACAGATGTGTTAGGAGACAGGGTATTTTGAGGAGCATAATGGTAATGTGATTTTTACTGTAATAAATTTTTTAAACATATACCATTTTTTGACCCTTTGGCATAAGTTTAAAGGAATGGGCTTACTTAGCACATAGATGGGTTTTTAGGGTACCCTGGACATGCAGAGTGGATAAATGAATGAGTGAATGAATGAGTTGGTACATGAACACCACCTAGCAGTGTGTCCCCCTGGGGTTCAGTGTCCTGCCCTGTCTCACTCTTCCCTCCCCAAATCAGTCTCACCTGGCAGAAGGTCCCTGTCAAAGGCCCCAGAACTCTACAGGAGAAACCCTGGGGATCGATATCAGCACAATGAGCAAAGATCCAAGGTCCCTCGCCCACCTTGTGCCTGCCTCCTGGGACAGAGCGATGGTCCACACAGTCTCGGTGTTTCGGCAGGGCTCCGCATGGCCCCACGCCTCTTCTCCCGGCCACCGTGATCACTGACTATGCAGGTTCTAATCTCATCCCTCTGCCAGGACCATTTGCATGCGGATACAATTAGGAAGCAAGACGAAGCCTCCTCTGAGTGGGCCGGGGATGGAGGTGGGCTGGCCGGGGAGGTGCTGGCAGGGCTAAACTCCCACACCCTGCTTTCTGAAGGGCACACTGGAGCTGCTGCAGCAGCTGCGATTTCCTCTGCCCTGAGAGTGCATTAGTCTGAGATGGCTGGCCCATGCCAGGGTGGGAAGGAGCCTGCCGTTCTAACCTTTCATTTGTGCCAGGCTCTGGGCCTGTGTGCTGGTCCCTGGAGGTCTCAGGGAGTGGGAAGGTCGCAGACAAGAACAAGTTAATGAGGAAACAAACAAGACAAGAATGAGCACAGTGGAGTATGGGCAGTAAAGGTAGTCGAGTAAGTGAAGTGACACTCTTTAGGGATATAACTTAGATATAGTGGTCTGGGACATGGGTGAGTTGATCGCAAAAGCATCCCAATGAGTTGGGCATGGTGACATGCACCTATAATCCTAATGCCCTGGGAGGCTGAGGCAGGAGGGTGGGAAATTCAAGCCCAGTCTGGGTAAATTAGTGAGACCTTGTCTCAAAGTAAAAAATGAAAAAGGGCTGGGGATACAGCTCAGTTGGAAAGCCCCAATTCACTCTCCAGCGTTGCTGAAAAGTGCGCTGCCTTCCACTCTGGTCTGGAGTCACTGCCTTGTGACCTTCATCAATCCAGTAAGTTCCAGACTTACGAGTGACCTCCATTCCAGGAGTGTGTTTGTAAAGTCAAATTCTTGTTTTGAAAGCCTATGTTGTTATTGTTTGGGGGGGGGGTTGTTGTTGTTTATTTGTCCCTTTTGTTTTTTGTTTTTTCTTTTCTATGTTTTTTTCTCTTTAAAATTAAAAAAAAGTTGAATTCTTTCGTAAGTCTGATGAAGTGAGTCTTCTGCCCTTTGACACATACATACGGTGTATACTGCTTAGCTCTTCCTAGCAGTCCCTTCCACATCGCCACTGCTTGTCCTCTTGCCCTGGACATCCTGGGTTCTGGGCACGGAACTTCTGTGCGTGATCGCACTGTACCGTGAGCACTCGGCAGCACAGCTGTGACAATGCCCGGCAGCTGCTTGGGCTACTTCCGAGATTTGTCAGCAGATTTGTCAGAGATTTGTTAGGTGTTCGTACTGTGAGGTCAGTTCATAGCCTTGAAAGTTTGCAACTTGAATGTTCCTAAGTTGGGGGCTTACTGTACCAGGTGCAATCAAAACACATGGTAAATGTTCAAGTTTCAAAAACTGTTATGGCAAAAGACACTTGGCCATCATCACCTTCAGAATACTGTATTTCCTTTGCTTCGAACATATTTATCACATTGTTCATTCCACTTTCCGAAGCATTTCTGAAAGTCCTCTTTTATGAGTGTCTTTACCAGATGTGATTAAAAAAGATATGGTGAACATTGCTGCTGAGTGCCATCCAATGAAAGACGGACTCATAAACATGTTACCGTGTGTCTTCACCCACCTTATTCCCTGCATCTGGTACTATATGACTTCTGGCTCTTCCCCAAAGCCAAAATGACCTTGAAAGATAAATGCTTTTAACCAATTCAGGACAATGAGTCTGCGTGACAGTGCAACTAAAGACATTCATGAAACGAGAACTCCAGAACTGCTTCAAGCAGTGGTAAGAAGGAAGGGGTAAATGTGTTTGATGCAAAAGGGAATATTTTGAGGAAGCTTAGTGGCAGTGTATCTTTCACCGTGATATAAAAATTTGTATGTTCACCTTACTCTTCAATCTCACCCCACTTTTGAGTCTGAGCTGAGCTGTCTCTTGTTTTGGTCAATAGCACCTGGGGTATATAGGACAGTCTAACTCTAACCACAGGTCGCAGGTCTTAGCTATTTTTGCTTGATTTCTTGGAACCCAGGCTTACCTGCTGGAGGAAGAGAAGTGCATGGGGCAGGACATGCCATCCCAGGCAAAGCCCAATGGTGTCAGCCAGACCTGGAAGATCTTCCAGCTCTCCTCAAAGACACCTGATCTGCCCAGTGTGTGTGTGCAGAAAAGAGCCATAGGACAAGACACACTAATGATGTCTCACAGGACCAGAGGTAGATGGCCAGACCACCCTCATTCACCTGCCCCTATCCACCACTGAGGCAGGAGGGCATATTAGTGTCCCAGAGTCACCCAAGCAAAGTACGACATAGCACGTGCAGTTTAAACAACAGACATGAGTTCTTTCAGGGTTCCAGAGGCTAGAAGTCCAAGGTGAAGTTACGGCCAAATTTGCCAATGGTGTTTGCTCACCGCATATTCAACTGGCCTTTCTTCAATGCACATGCATGGTGTCTGGGGCCTCTCTGTCTGTGTCCTAATCTTTTTTGATAAGGGGTGTCACTTTAGATGAAGGCTTATGCTAGTGACTCCATTTTACCTTCATTCTTCCCAAACACTGTCACATGCTCAGGGGCTGGGGATTAGGAATCTGGCGGCAGTGGGGTGGGGAGTTAATTGTACGGTGATGGGGAGGGATCCTCACTGCCTCTCCACTCTGGGAATGGCCCATGCTACATCCAGGTTGGAAGTTTTCCTTCCCTCGGGTGATGTCTCCTGGTTGTGCCCTTCCCTTCACTGAAATCCAGAATGCTGGGAAGAGACTGGGGCTGCTTGGGGTATGAAAAAGAAGACTGGGAAGGGAGGGGTGCCTTTGAAGAGGGTGCTTATGGTGCTATGTCACACACTCTGACTGTGTGGCCAGTCCTAGGTGCATGACTGCTACCTCCTTGGAGCCCTGGAATTGCCACTCCATTTATCCCTGGTCTTGAAGACACCAGCCAGCCCAGATGCAGCCTGGTCTGTAGGATGCCATTGGTGATCAAGGAGTTGAGGACCAAGGGTCAGCATGCCAGCCTCTTGCTGTGGAGAAACACTGCTTTGAGGCATGTCTTACTGGGCTTTGGAGAAGTCTCCAGTGGCCTGGAACGCTAGGTGCCCAACATCGCACCTTTCAGCAGCCATGTATATTTCAGTCCCAGAGGGGAAGAGGCTGACTCTGCTTCCGGCACTTTACAGTGTGTAAAGCCATCAGTCTTTTGCTGGTGCTATGAGCTGAGAAGGCACAGCTCACTCCATCTACAGATGGGGCCGGTGAGGTGCAGACAAGGGCAGGGTCCAGCATAGACACTGAAATGGTTTAGATTTAAAATGTTCCCCCAAAGTCTCATGTGTTTAGAGGTGGGACTTTTGGAATGTTATTAGATTCATTGATGAGTTCATGGCTGACTGTGTTATTAAAAGGTGGGGCCTGGTTTGAGGAGGGTGCCCGGGTGGGTGACCTAGAAGGCTGCATTACTGTCACCAGATTTTCCCTTTTCTCTCTGCTTCCTGGCCACCAGGAGGGAACAGCTTTCATCTATCATGGCCTTCCACCATGCCGTTTATGTCTTGGAGCAAGACAACCAGGGACTGGACTCTCTAATACCATGAGACAAACGAACTTCTCCTTTAAATTATGGATGTCGCTGGGGATTTAGCTCAGTGGCTTAAGCGCCTGCTTTGCAAGCAGGCAGTCATGAGTTCAATCCCCAGTACCAAAAAAAAAAAAAAAAAATTGTGGATGTCAGGTATTACGTCTCAGTGATGGAATAGTGGCTAATACAGAAAATTGGCACAGGGGAAGTGATGTTGTTATGTGATAATACCCAACCAGCTGGTCCAGTGGCCTTTGTAAGTGGTTTCAGGAGGAATTTGTAAAGGTTTGAAGATGCTACAGAAGCACCAGAATGATGTGAGCAGAGATGGATGATTTTGGTCAGAGCTCATAAGATCAGAACAGTGGTAGAAAGATGTACAGAAAAGACCTTCAGAGGCTTCAGCTGGGAACAAGGACTCCATTGACAGTTGGACTAGAGGCCGTCTCTGTTGTACTCCTGCAGAAAATTTGTCTACCTTTTGTCCATGTCTTGAGACTTTGCAGGAGAATCAGGTTAAAGATAGTGTACTAATTAATCTTATAGAGGAAAGTTCAAGACAGCTCAAAATTCACACTGGGGCATGGGCACTGCTGGTTACTTTTACTGAGGTTTATAGTGAGGATCAGGGGGCAAACAGTAAAGCCAAAAGATGCAAAAAGTTTTCAGTTGCACCAGAAAGGAGGTACAGTACCTGCAAATTTGGGGTCAAGGGGAGTGTGGTTGCTGAAAAGATTACCATTAAAAAGGAGCCAAGTAATTTGTATCAGGACATTAGGAATGATGCCCTGAGGGCATCTCAGGAAATAGCCATACCCTAGCCATTGGGCAAGTTCAGTTGTGTAGAAATATAAGCTCCTTTAAAAGATTTTGCTCTGAGAAGAAAGTCCATGGGCCATCTGCTCCGCCCACCTAGGCAAGTGTTTCCCTTAGTTTAGCCACGCGGGCACTCAAAGGTCACTACAGCCATGGTCCAAGGAGGCCAGGTTGCTGTTTTCGCCAGCGGTAGACCATGGCATCACTCAGGTGGTGCTGGTTTTTCAGGCAGGCAGAATTCAAGAGTTGTGGGAACGTGAAGCTTCCACCCAGGTTTTAAAAGGAGGCCTCTGGGACCAGGCAAGGAGCCCCCAGGAGGGCGGTGTGAGGAGCTGAAGGTGCAGTGGAGATCTCAGGAAGCTGGAAATTTCAGGAATATGGATCATTTTCTATAGACGTGGGATTTGTTTTTTGGTTTTGGTTTTGGTTTTTACCAAAAACTAAATACACACTCACTCTGGGCCTCCCAGACACTGTGCCACCTAGCACTGGCTTCCTCTAACCCCCTAGTCACCCACTAACCTGCCTCTGACAGTGCTTCTTCCTGGAATCCTCCCTGCCTGTCTCCTCAAATGGCCTCACACCAATCCCTGTGTGGCTAATATTTCCTCCCAGCCACTGCCGTCAGCATTTTTACTTCTCCACGTTGGACCTCACTCTCTTCATTTCAGCTGCAAAGCTTGTGCTCCTCTAGTGTGTAGGTGCCCAGTATTTGCACTTCACCTGGCACATGATGATAAATATTTGTTGAGTGACTGACAGAGCAATCAGGAAGAGGTAGTGGGCCAGTGCATGATGTTTTTCAAGAGAGGAGGTCATACTCTGCAGTTCTGAGACACAAGCCCCAGATGCCACAGACCTGGCTGTAGAGGGGGAATTCATTTAGGCACTGAGGACATGGTGAGAGTGGGAGATCAGTGTGGGAAGCACATGATGACCCCTGGAACATGCCTGTGACACAGTCTGAGGTGCTTATGGCCATGAGGGCAACAGAGCTAGGGGACGGGTAGAGTTGTGGTAGGCTGGGGTTGAGTCGTGGTAGGCTGGGGTGTAGGAAGATCGTATGCACAAGCCCTGGCATAGGTGTTCTGGGTAGAGGGGCTCCGTTGGACACTCACAGGCAGCGACAGCTGTGCAAAACCAGGAGCTCATTAAATAGGGTGGGGACCTGCTGGCAGGGTCTGTTCTGAGGCAGGGCAAGATCTGAGGTGTGGATTCAAAGGTCTCCCACTCTGTGAAGGGAAAGGATGGGACCAGGGAAGACCTGGGAGTTGGCAGGGGGAGGCAGGAATGGGGGCTCGAGAAGCTTAGTGCCAGGTCAGCTTGACTTGCAAAGGGGATGGGGTAGGCAGGGGTAGGGTCCCACTACCTCTTCCTGATTGCTCTGTCAGTCACTCAACAAATATTTATCATCATGTGCCAGGCAAAGTGCCAAGTGTCCTCCTCCTGGACAGGAATCTCACCCCTACTCCCCACCCTGTGTCCCCACAGCATCCTTGGAGGCTTGGCATTGTCTTCCACTCACATTCCTGCAATGCTGGGGAGCAAGATACCTACAAGGGAAGGGCCTTCGCTGCCATGTATGCATCCTTGAAACTGAACTCCTCTGTGGTCTCATGAGCTCTCCCTGCACCCAGCCCTATACCGTACTCCTCTTGGCATTGCAGAAGCCATGAGAAGAAACAAGGAAAGGGAGAAAGAGGAAGCTTTGGACATTAGCTTACCAAAGCTCATTTCCTTCTCCCAGACACTCTGCTGCATGGCCACTGCCCCCAGGCAGCTTCCAAAGAGTCTGTGAATCAGGGAGAGGACGCAACCCACCCAAAACCACCAGAAGGCACGAGGCCAAGGCAAGACTCCAGCCCGGGTATGGACCTCACTTTAGCTGCACCTATGGACCTACACAGCCTCTGAGCCCGGTGTTCTGGACACATTCGTGTCTGGCCCCCAGCCCCCAGCAGGTGTGGAGGAGACCAGCAGCCTGGGGAGCTCCAGAAACAGCCCACCTGAATGAAGACAGATCAGATGGTCCTTGATCTCTCTGTCTTGGGAGGACCCAGAGAAACAATGTGGGGTCCAGTGCGCCTGCAGTGACTTCTCCTGACACATGCGACAACCAAGCTGGCTGATCTACTTCCAGGTTCAAAGTTCAGTGCCAGACCCGGCACCCAGCTCTGCTTTTTAGCATACAGTAGATGCTCAACAAACATAACTGGTGTGTGTATGAATCGTGGGCCGGGTCATGACTTTTGTCTGCCCCCTTCCTCCCCAGTAAAGGGGAAAAGTCCATGAAGGCTGTCCATAGACACAGAATTGTAGAAATCAGTCTAAGGAGTCAATTGCAAGACCCAGGCCAGGGGAATGTGCCAAGTTGAGTGGGGACAGGGACCGTGTCAGCCCCACTGTGAGCCACTGATAAGAGGGGCTCGGCTGGGGAATCCAGACAGCTTGTCTTTCAGCCTATTAAACACCATTCTTACAAGTTTTCTCTCCCTCCCCCCTTTTCATTAATACGCAGGGTGAATAGAACATTGAATAAAAATCAGCCCTCACAGCACAATTGCGGGATTGAAAGGTAACTGTCAACAGAAGGATTTGGGTGACAAAGGGAACGGTTTAGGCGCTTAGCAAATGATTTTCGGCTTGTCATCTCAATGGGCTGTGTTTTTCAGAGATTGTGGGGTGTTTTTTTTCTTTTCTCTCTCCTTTTTTTTTTTGAATAGCATTTATTACCATGCTTTAAAAAAATTGTGTGTGCATATGTGTGTGTGTGCGCGCATGGTCACACATGTTGTCTCTTTGCAGGCACCCTCCATTCACAGATGCTCTGTTTGTCTGCTCTCTGGTCTCACTATGCAGCTCTCTTTACATATAAAATAAGACACAGCATGGATCTACAAAGCCAGGAAGAGAGAAAATGTTTTCCTGGGGACAGCAACAGGGCTGGGACAGAGGATGAGGGGACTAGGGAGGGAGGAGCAGGCATCTGGGAGCTCAAACCCTGACCAGTGGCTACACCAGCCTGCTCAGGCCTCCAGCCTCCTCCTCGGTGGCCACATTTCTCCTTTTAGATGGAGATGAGTGACCAGGCTTCAGTCTAGAGATGTCCTCTGTCCCTGCTGGGGAAGGGATCATGGAGGCTGGGCCACACCATTTACTCCGGGCAGCCAAGGGTTACAGGTGCAAAAAGAGTGTCTGCTGGTGTGGTCCAGAAGTCATCCAGCCCAGTCCTGCTGTAGTGACTCACTCTGGAGGATAAGAGCAAGCCAGCTTTCCAGAGAAGCCAGAGCACAGAGTGACAAGGCAGATCACTGGATGCCGGTAGGCACCAACTACTGTATTAAAATAGCACTTACCACACCTCCAAGCAAAGATAGCATGGAAAAAAAAGTACTTAGGAATCCATCTAACAAAGGAAGTAGAAGATCTCTACACTGATAACTACAGTACTCTGAAAAAGGA